>JAADXF010000055.1:0-57163 GCA_023337575.1 Pythium chondricola
ACCGATGTGGCGGGAGGCAGATCCGAGGGGGGCTCTTCCGCACCAGAATCGTCGTCTTCGGAAAACGGCTTCGGGGCGACATCGCTGTCGCCACTTGACGACGACTCATTCGCACTCGGCGGCGCATCGCGGCGCGGTTGCAGCTGCTGTTCCGTCTCCGCGGGCGGCTCGGGAACCGGTGGAGCCGTGTCTGAGATCACCAAAGGATAGGATACAACATGATCGCAACATACTCACGATACGTCACTAAACGTACCAACACCACCATCGGTGGTCGTAGCTGGATGAGGCACATCCGTGGAGGAGTCTTCTGCACCAGGATCGTCGTCTGGAGACGATGGCTTCGTCGCGACGTCGCCGTCGCCACTTGATGGCGGCTGATTTTCACCAGCATGGCCTTCCGGCGCGTCAGCGCCGGCATCGGTGGCGACTGGCGGATCGGCCGCGACAGGTGGATGGGTTTGAGCGTCTGCTCAAGACAGATTTCGTTCGATATTATGAGCACATGGTCAAACGTCACGGCAGTTCCTACTACATGCATGCTTTACGTACCAGGCATACGAGGGGAGGGGAACATGTCCGCTACGGATTGGGCAGCTAATGCGTAGGAATCGGGAGCAACGTGAGGTTTCGCTGGAATTGGGCGACTGACGGAGGCGCCCAGGGGGAGGGCAGGGGGGAGAAGGGGGTGACCAGGGGGCGAGTTCTGGACCTGTCAAAAAATTCCTTGACTTCTCCGAAAGTTACCGGGCTCGAAAAAAAACATGAAAAATTGAAATCTTACGACATGTCACGACATGTCACGTAAACACTGTGTCGGAAATTGCCTTTTTAGCTTGTGCAGTAGGAGTTCCGTTTTTTCATCGGCTGGCTTCTCCGAAGGTCACAAAAAAGTCTGCAAACCTGAAGTGAGGATGGCTTGCATTCCAAAGGTTCATGATAGGTCGATGACACTGGACATTGGTGCAGCTGAAATGCTCACCAAAAATGGCTGTCAAGCCCACATGGAGCACTCGATTTGGTCTGATGCCCACCAAAGCACGTGTGCTTCTTCTCAGCCCGACGAGCACTCGTTAGGAAGGGGTAGGTTACGGGCCCCAGACGAGTGGGGTTCGCTTAGTACGATTCCGTGGTCACAATTGCCTGTCTGCTCGTCTCATTGGCTTGCGCGATTGTCAACGTTACTCGAAGTGTCGCGGCGGTTGGATCGCAGACCCACATGGTCCATGCACGCTGCGGAATTTTTCTGTTACGTACGCCGCCTGTGTAGTACAGTACCGGTACGTCAGCTTTCGGGAGCTGGGTGTACGGTGGGTGTTTGCCAAACACTGTTTGGTCAATATTCGTTCCATGGTCCGACAGTGTCGGCGACACAACGCCTCGCGACGGTCGCCATTCGTGACGTCAGTTGCCAGAGCGAGCGGCACCAGTGCAGTCTGCGCGTCAAGTCGAGTCGGCACCTCCATCCACCGCCGTGTTTGCATACTCACACACACGCACGCCAGCGCCGATTCCAAGCTCACGCGTTTGTACTCCCACTCCACTTTGTTCCACGACCAGCGTGTTTGCGGAACAAGTACTATATTGCATTCCCACGAGAGCACCACCCATGCGATTCCTTCCTGCGCGTACGTCTGCCCGAATGAGCACACCTGCGGCCCCACTCTCCACGGGCGTGCACGTGGTCATCCCCGCGGCGCTCAACCGCCCCACGCACACGCTCTACAGCGTCTGTGTGCGCGTGCAGCCGACGCTGCAGGAGTGGTGCGTGAACCGCCGTTACTCCCAGTTCCTCCAACTGCGCGACGACGTCCTCGCGACGTTACGGGGCTGCCAATCGGGCTGCCCAAGCTGCGCGTCGTTCGCGCTCAGTATCAACAAGTTTGCGTTCCCACGGAAGACCTGGATCCGCACCAACCGCATCGTGCGCAAGCGCGTCAAGTCGTTGCAACTCTTTCTCCAGCTCCTGGCGCAGCGGCTCTTCCACGACCTGCCCAAGTGCTCGGTATGCGGCGACCAGGTCAAGAAGATGGTGCGGCCCTTTTTGATCCGCGGTGCGCAACCCATGGGCGATGCCACGGTGGACAAGATCCAGCACTCGCTCTCGCTTCTGTCCTACGCGATTGTCGACCACAAATCGCGCAAGCAGCACAAGCAATCGCCCCACGAATTGACCAAGAACAGTTCCGAGAATGAGACATCCGACACGTCGACGGAACGCTCTGGATCCGACGCAGCGCTCGAGAGTCCGACCCCGGCGGTCGACTTGAGTGCCTCGGGGATGAGCGACGACTCGTACGGCCAGCAGTATGGCGACGAGCGGTGTACAGACCAGGCGGTGCCCCTGGCGGAGGCCATGAAGCAGGTCGTGCTGCTGGACAAACGCAGCAGCACCGTGGAGGAGGTGGCCTTCCGCCTGAGCTCCATGTGGGACGCGTACGACCTGGACGACGTGATGGCGGCAGCGCCAGAGCTCAAGCTGTCGTTCACCGAGGAAGCCATGGAGGAGAATGAGACAGAAGACACGGGCACAGAGGAAGAAGGAATTGATATTCTCGGTGGCGATACCGAGGACGAGGACGAGAACAACGCGTCGCTCGCGCTATTGCAGGACGACAACAACGGGTCATTTGCGGTGCTCCAAGATGAAAACATGTACGACGAGCACGACGACGACGAGCGTGAGGCCGAGCCACTGCCGATCGACGAAGTCACGCTGTGAGTGCGCTGCTAGTTGTGGAAACGCAGGACCAGTATAGATTAAGAGAGAGGGCGAGCGATCGAAGCCACAGCGCTCCGTGGTAGTACGGTATACAAACGGTCATGGACACCATGCATCCATTACCGGGCACTGATGGATCAAGCTACCGGTACCGGTACTTCAAAATCAAGATGAACCTGGACGTCAGTCGACACACCGCTCTTGGTTGTCCTAGGACGTAATCATAGTGCCTGGGCACGAGGTCCTCATTGGATTGACTCGATCTACTTCTTGTCCGGGTCCGAGATGCCCGTGGCGACGATCGACACGCGCAGCTTCCCGTGCATCGCCTCGTTGAATGTGGACCCGAAGATGATGTTGGCGTGCGGGTCCTGGAGCTCCTCAGTGACACGCGCCGCGGCTTCGTCCACTTCAAACAGCGTGAGATCCGAGCCGCCCGTGATGCTCACGAGCATGCCCTTGGCCTCCTTGATCGAGATGTTGCCCAGCAGCGGGTTCGCCAGCGCGGCCTCGGCCGCCGCCAGCGCGCGGTTTTCGCCTTCGGCCTCGCCGCTGCCCATCATGGCGTTGCCCATGTCCGACATGACCGACTGCACGTCGGCAAAGTCCAGGTTGATGAGTCCCGGCATGACCATGAGGTCCGAGATGTTCTTGACACCGTCCAGCAACACATCGTCCGCCATGCTGCCATATCAATATCAATTAGTACCAATTATAATTTGTAGAACCAGAACGCGGAGGCGATATCGTTCGTACCGGAAGGCGTCCATGAGCGAGGTCTTGGGGCTCGACATGTTGAACAGGTTCTGGTTCGGGATCGTGATCATCGTGTCGACGCTCTGGCGCAGCTCGGCGAGGCCGTGCTCGGCCAGCTTGGCGCGATTGTGGCCTTCAAAGCGGAATGGCTTGGTGACCACCGCGACCGTGAGAATGCCCGCGTCCATCGCCGCCTGTGCGATCACTGGCGCCGCGCCAGTGCCCGTGCCACCGCCCATACCCGCGGTCACAAACATCTACAATGTGTCAGCAATGCAGGCATGAGCAGGATCATTATAAATCCTCTACACCCATTTTAATTGGTGTAGCGTATTTAAAATTCATGGATACCCACCATGTTGGCGCCCTGGATTCGCTCCATGATCTCATCGATGGCCGCCTCGGCCGCCTCGCGACCAACGTCCGGGTTGGCACCGCAACCCAGTCCGCCCGTGAGCTCCGGACCCATTTGCACGCGGTTCTCGGTGAGCGTCGTGCGCAAGTGCTGCGCGTCCGTGTTGCACACGAGAAACTCGACGCCCTGCAGCCCACGCGCGATCATATTGTTCACTGAGGAAGCAGTCACGATAGGTTAACCATGGACTTCCGGTACGATGGCGTGGCGTTGCTACCTTGTGCATGAACCCGTACGTACCAGCGTTCCCACCGGCGCCACCGACGCCGACCACCACGATCTTTGGCGCGAACGACGACAGGTCTGCGGTGTCGTACTGCTGCGGTAGCCACAGCGGCTGCGTGGAGGATGCAGCGGGGGCGACGAGAGGGGTCTCCGCAGTGGTAGGAGCCACCACGGTGTCCTCCGCACTCGACGTGGACGCTTTGATCGGCTCCGAGACGTCCTGCTTCTGGGACTTCTTCATGCCCATTCGCAGCGCCGCGGCCGCCGCGTCCGTTGCCTCCGTTGAGAAGGCTGCATGCTTCCATGAGGCGCAGCTAGCTGGCGTGTTGAGCGCGCGCGTGGCCGCCTTGCGGACCTGGAATAGCAGCATCTTTCGTCGGGTTCACGTCACACAGAGACTCGGATGATGAGTTGAGCGCTCTAGCTCGTCAAACCAGCGAGTGACATGTATATCGATATTTGTATAGGCATTATCGTAAGGTGTCACTGTGACGAGGTCCACCCCCAGATGTCACTACTGAGGAGATCCTAGCGTGCGGCGGCGACTTGGTCTTGCTGCTTTTGAAGCTTACGCAGCTCATCGACATTTGCCTTGACATATAATGCAATCTCCGAGTCGTTGAGGTCGATCTGGACTCCGTAGTACTGGAGAACAAATGACGAGAACGCATCGGCGTCTGCACTCAGGAGTCGACCGGTCTCGGACCACACGACCACGTCACACACGACTGCCTGTGAGGTGGACGGAAGGCTGAAGCTGGAGAATATACACGCAGCTCAACCAGATCAGAATCGTTTGTGTTGGCTCGGTGCATGGCGTTGAAGTAAGCACAATGGGGGTGCGTAGAGTGCTTCGTACCCGTAGGTCGTGACCAGCTTTCGTGCCTCTTCAGGCCACCTGTCTTGCCGATACGGAGTCTTGGATACTTGAATGTCAGGTAGTCCGATGTTGAGAATATCTGCACGGGGCCCAAGCCGGAACCGAATATTGAGTGGACTGTTGCTATCATTTTGATCATCATCGGATGCCACGTACCGAGAAGGCGTTCACAGATCGCATATTCGTCGCTGTTGACGCGACCGGCGAGGTTGTACAGCACCATCCCACTATAGTAGTACTAGTACCAAACAATCGATTTTGTGTGAGGAGATTCCAGCGATTACAGACACCGCTCCTCAGGACATGAAGCCATTCGTCGTCATCATAAGATCCGTCTCAGATATGATCCCAACTCTGAATCTGATTCACGTTAATTAATCTGCGGCAGTTCGTTCTGCTGCGCGCATCGTCCGTAGCTTGCCAATCAGCCCAACGCGCTTGGCCTTTTGGCTCTCGGTCTTGCTTTTGCCTCGGAACTTGTGTTTGTCCTGGGTGGACATGCGGGTCTGGTCCCGACACCCCTGGCCGCCCTCCCAGTGCCGAGATCGGTTCACCGCCCTACCCAGCGTGTTGCCACATGAACACGCCTTCACCGTGCTTGCCTGCTCCTTGGAGCAGAACCCACAGATCGTCTTGCTGGCAAACTTGCCCGTGTTGGCCTCGCTGCAGTCGCTCGAGTCATGGCACACGTCGCATGGGAACGCCTTGCCACAGCACTGGAAGCGGAACCACCGGAACGAGTTCGTGTAGTGGTCACACACGCCCTTGCGCGGCAGTGGCTGGCCCAGCACGAGGTTCTCGGTCGGTCGTCGGTACTTATTCTTGCCCTGCGTCGCTGGATTCGCCGCTGCGGCAGACGCGGCCTCGGTGGACGCACCACTAATGGCGTACCGCTTGGTCATCAGTGCCAGTTTGGTGTGGCACGAAAAGCACGCCTGCTCTGCGCGGCGGCCAGATACCACGCCTTGGAACAGTGCCTCTTTCCCACACTCGAGACACGTGACCAGCAGATCGCTCGGCAGCACGTCGATCACGCCACAGTTGTCACTGTCAATGTAGGCCAGGACGTTGCTGTGGGCATGCGTGAACGCTGGCCGTAGTGCCACGTAGTGCTTGGCACTGCAGCGCGGACACCATTGTTGCAACGAGGCATTCGCCAGCGTCAGCTTGGCGTCGAACTTGAGCGGACACTGCGTGCACTGTACTTGGCACACGACGCTGTGCAGGACCACCGTGCCGATCTGGTAGAGGAAGAGGTCCTCCAACCGAAGCAGGCTCGCGCCGTTCACCTCTGGCTCGGTTTCGATCGCCACGCGCTGATCGTCTGGGATGATCTTGGCGGTCGCAGGCGCGTCCGCTTCCTCTTCTGCTGGGTGGTCTTCGGTCGTGTGTGGTACCTGGCTTACTGGTGATGACGGTGGAGATGTGGGCGGTGCGACGCGTGGTGGAGCGATTGGAATCACGCCGCCGGTCTTCACCAGCTCACTGATCAACTTGAATCGATCGATGCAGTCGTTCAGCGTCTTGCCATCGACCTCGCTCGCGATGCCAGTCCATCGCTCCTTCTTATCCATCGTGGTTGGGTACTTTTTGAGTGCGGCATCGAGTTGTCGCTGCTGCTCGGCTGTCCAGTCGGCTGGTGCAGGCGGCTCAGGACTCGCGGGTGGCTCAGGTTCTACTGGCTCTTCTTGTGGGGGTAGCGGCTGCCCGATCACCGTGATGATGATACCCGTCTTCTTCGTCTGCGGTGGGGCGTCACCTTGGGATTGCGGCTTGTCTTGGTGCGAAAACTTGCATTGCTCGCCGGCACGGCATGCGCCCTTGGCATCGAACTTGCACGGCCGTTTCCGTGGCTCCTTCTTGTCTTTCTCCTTCTTCTGATTGCTCGCATTGGTAGCTGCTGACGGTTGAATAGGCTTGGTGTCTGCAGGTGGTGGAGCGTCAGTCGTTGCTGCTCGCTGGTCATCACCTTCGCCGCTTGCCGGTGTCTTGGGCGTTTTCTTTTTCTTTTTCTTCGTCGCGGTCTTGTTCGTTTCTTCCTTGAGTGTGTGTGCAAACTTGCACTGCTGTCCGCTCTTGCACTCGCCTCTCACAAAGAACCGACACTGGCGTGGCTTCGTAGTGGCCTTCGTACTGTCATTCGCGGCGTCGCCATCGTCAGGCTTCGGCTGTTCGTGCTCCACAATCGCCCCGTGTTGTGTAAGCTCTGGCGCTGGGGGTGCTGCCTCTTGCAGCAGTCGATGCACGTTGTTATCGAGCCACGTGAGCAGCTTGCGGATCGAGTACGTGCCGCGCAATTCCTTCGCCCTTGTCGCGACTGCCGCGGTGATCGCCGCCAACTGGTCGGCGCTCATGCGGTGGCGCCAACTCTTTAGGTCGATTTGCACGGCGTCAGTCGGATAGTTGGCTGGAAACGTCAGCATCAGCTCGGATTCGCCTTTCAACTCGGATGGTAGATCCGGGTCCGACAGCGAGATGAAGCACTGCATGCGCACGCTTCCATCGGCTTGCTTCTCGACGACACGTCCGTGGTAGCGGCGCTCGACGCACAGCAGCTCTTTGCTGAGAGCGTCTTGTGCCTGCTGCAGCGTCGCGAGCCACTGCGTGCTAGTAGCGTCGGCCATGGCCATGATGATGTAGCGTTCGTACAGTATACCGGTACTATGATCAAATGAGCTCTTGCCACTTTTGGTGAACAAAATGTACTGAAGCAAGCAACACCACAGTGGCTGTTCCAAGAACGTTCTGGACGGCTAAGCTAATGCCAGACACACCTAGGCAGACCGAGGCTAAATGGGCACGAATACTAAGCTAGTTTGAGCGGCTCTACTGGGACGTGGGTTGACGCCACCATCAAACCAAGCAACGCCGCGATGTGGACGCTGCGAATCCGCGGGCCCAAGGGTGCCTCCGTGACCGTGCATACGGCGCCCGACACAACCATGAGCGAGTTTTGCGGTGCGCCGTTGTGTATGTGCTCGCTCTGCGGTGCACTGCTTCATACTGTGTTTCTTCGTGGCATTGTAGAGTTGGTCATCACCAAGCTCGCGATCAAGACCGCCAAGAAGCAGCCGCTCACCTGTACGCGCAGCGATATCCACTAGTATCCATCGCTAATCGCTGATGGTGAATGCATACATGCATACACATAGTCCGTTCCGGGTTCCCACCACGACCCGTCGAGTACGCGCCGACGAATTTCCTTCGGGACCGCTTCGCCAACAACGACACGATCGTGGTGGACACCGCGGCGCCAACCGCCGAACCGCGCCAGGCAGCCACCGCCACGCCAACACGAACCACCTCAAGAACCAAATCACCAACACCAAAACCGAAAGCCAAAGCGCCCAAGACAGGCATCCACGGCCTCCGCCCCCCCGCTAAGAAGCGGCCACCGCCTCCGTCTGCCAAGCGCAAAGACCGTGGCGACGGCGTGCGACTGGGCGCGTCGCTAGACGAAGAGAGCGAACTTATCGTTGGCGCCAACGAAGATACCCCGGCACCACCAAAATACCGCCGCACCCAGGCCATCCACCTCACCTCCAAGGACGACATTGGCATCCAGCTGGCGCAGGCCGTAAGCGGCGGCGCGACCGACCGCGTGGGCAAGTTCTTCCGCGCTGCGACCACGTCGGCAGTCGAGCATCAGTATGCGATGACGCTGGCAAACGCCCGCCTCCGTGCCGCGCTGGCCAGTCAGTTTGAGATCCAGGAGCTCCGCGCCAGTACACATATGAATAGTATTAATAGTGGTGACACGGGATCGCCGGTGGAGATGCGTGTGCGGTTCAAAGAGAGCGCGCGCAAGTGGAAAGTGGAAGTGGTGACGCTGCTGCAGCCAGTGGAGCTGCAGGCAGCGCTCAAGTACATTCTGATCTCGGGGGGCGAGGCGGGCAAGGAGATGCTCAAGCCGTTCAACATGGCGCAGTGCTCGCCGCGGTGAGTGGTCTTGTTGTGTGGCAATTCAGATGTAAGACTGATGCACGATGATGAGCATCCCTCAGTGTGTTTTGGAGCATTGCGCGGCTGTACAATGGTGACGTGGCGGCGGGGCTGGCGGCGCTCGTGCCGGAAGAAGACTGGGCGTACCTGGACACACGCACGCGGCAGATCTCAGACAAGGCCAAGGAGGCCAAGGTGGGTACTGTAGTAGTAATAGTACGATTGGGGGGTACAGTATCCTATGGAAGGATGGTATTCTTGGTATGCTCACCTGACACACACACGCTGTTGAATAGGAAAATGAGGAGATGTACAAGCAGTGGAAGAAGCACGGCAGTGTGCTGCCCACGGCAGTGGCTACGAATACTACATGTAGTAGTGAACCAACGACGCGTGCCCGACGGGGCGCGGCCGAGGTGATTGACATCGGCTCGGACGATGATGACACCGACAACCATGCTACACCAGCCACGACTAGTAGAGCACACGCCGAGCAGACAGAGAAGCGTGCATTGCGCGATGCGGCGGCACACGCGGCCCTGGCTCGCTTGCAGACACGTGTGCGCACGGCCGAGGTGGCGGCGGCGATCAAGGAGCGCAGCAACTGCGTGGAGAAGACGGAAGACGGGGACGAGACGGAGACGGAGACGGATGCTGACGAGGTGGAGCCGACCACGACCGTGTACTGTGACGCGTGCAGCAAAGCTCGCATCCTGTCGCTGGCCGAGGCCAGGACAGCCGGCGTCGAGGGAGGTGGCCAGCAGTGGACGTGTGCGCAGCTCGTTTCGCTCGGACGCAGTGCCCACTGTGACGCCCTCGACGACGAAGTCGTGCAGATCGCGGGCGAGAAGCTCGGTCTCTTGCTGCAGCAGCAGGCACGGATCCACACGCGGCAGCAGCTGGCCAACGCCGAGCCTGGCGCAGCCACGAGGCTGCTGGCCCATCCGCTGGATGCCAACTATAGTGAAATCAAGAGCAAGCTGGAGGCGATGATCGACGAAGCACGACTGGATGAGGTGAATGATGCGATCGCCGAGATCGTGGGCGGAGATGAAGAGCTGGTGGGGGAGCTGGAGCTGCAGAAGCTAGGGACGCCGGCCGATTTGGTGGCGACGCCCGTGGATCTGATCGCTCGTGCGATGGCGACGGGCGAGGCGACGGCGACGGCGTGGCAGCGATGCGCGCGGGAGAAGATCGCAAGCTGTCCGTGGATGGGCGAGTGGCGCACGCTGTGAGTAGGTAGGTACAGAGGATGAGAGAGTGAGTGAGAGCTGTCTCTATACAGGACATATTCATTCAATGGATGATGCAGTCTTGTCCGGATGGTGGGGTGGGTTTAGTCGATCTTGATCGACGCGTAGATCTTGCGCGTGAACCACAGGCAGGCAAAGTAGCCGATCGTGCCCGTGAGGAAGAAGAACGTGAGCGAGATCATGGCCATGTAGCCAAAGTAGAGCAGGCCCGACACGAACGCGGTGATGTTGAGCTTGGTGAAGAAGTAAAGGAACGAGTACAGGAACAAGTAGAGCGCCGCCGATCCCGACGTGAGGAAAGCTCGCCACCACCAGCGGTAGTCTTCAGCGCACAACTGGAAGTAGCACATCACGATCGTCACTTCAGCGCACGTCGCGACCAGGATGAGCAGCACGATGAACAAAAAGCCGAAGACGTAGTAGATCTGGTGCAGCCACAGCGCAGACATGATAAAGAAGAGCTCGATGAAGACAGCACCGAATGGCAAGATGCCGCCAACCAAGATACTGAACGGCGACGACAGGTACCAGACCTGCTCAGGGACCTGGCGGGCAATCTGGTTCGTTCGGACAGGGTGCTCAATCTGTGGAGCCTTGAAGCCAAAGTAGCTGCCCAGGAATACGAGCGGCACCGAAATACCGAACCAGAGCACGAGCAGCGCGAACAGAGTACCGAACGGGATAGCCTGCGACGATGCCTTGCTCCACAAGAACAGGTTGAGGATGAAGAAGATGGCGAAGAGCGTGCCCGGGTACAGCACAGCCGTCAGAACAGTGTTGTACTTCCAGTCCTTGCCGTTGAACATCTTGTAGGTTCGCGACGAGTAGTAACCGGCGAAGCTGCCCATGAACACGAAAAGCAGAAGCAGCGTCGTCAGGAGCGAACCGCGGTTGGCAGGCGACAGCAGACCGAGCAATGCGATCACCATGGTTGTCGCACTCATGCAGCACACCTGGACACCGGTGCCGACAAACACGGAGAAGAGCAATGGCGAGTACTGTGGCGGGCGGAAGACATCACCGTGGACAAGCTTCCAACCGCTCTCTTCCTGCGCCTCCTCGGTCGTCTGAACTTCGTTGTAACGCGCGATATCACGGTGGAGCGTGCGGAGCATGATCATGGCAATCATACCAGTGAGGAAGAGCACGATCATGAGCGAGTTGATGATCGAGAACCAGTGAATCTTGTCGTTCGAGGTCTTCGAGCTGATGATTCGGTCCCATCGCTCCTCCCACAGAATATCCGATGGCTGGTACTGGACATCGTACGTGAACAGCACGGTGTTGTCCTTGGCCGGGTCCAGGTACTGGTGGTTGTTCACGGCGACTTCTTCGATGTTGACGAACTTGCCGCACGTTTTGGTCTCCAGCTCCTGACCTGCGAGTGGTTCGTTCTCAAACTCGTGCTTGACTGACGTGGGCACGACCTCGAATCCGACCACGCGGAACTTGGTCTTGCCCTCCTCTTCGGCGTACGGATCCTTGTTCGTGAGGATGATGATCCGCACGTGGTTGTAGAGGAAATACCGTCCGTTCGAATCCACTTCACCGACAGGGAAGCCACGCTTGTACGCGCCGAGCTGCTGCTCCGCTGGGTCACGGTAAAGCACTGGCAGATTGTCCGCAATCCACTGCACGTAGTACTCGTCCTTGATCATCTCGATGAACTTTTCCGTGTCCTTGGGCGTGTACGTCCTGGGCTTGCAGAGCACTTGGCAGCGCGTGTTCTTCTGCATCTGGAGCTGGTAGAGTGAGTCCATGATCGAGTCACCGGACATGATCTCACCCAGGTTTTCCGATTCCTCTTGGATCGACGCCGGGCGGCAGAACGGCAGGTAGTAGTACTCGTACGGCACGAGCGTCTTGGTGGACGTGATCTTGTTCACATTGAGCGAGAGACTCTCGCCTTCCGCCCACGACTCGGGCGCGACACCGGGCACGTAGAATGCCGCATCAACAGCACGGAGCGAGCCGCCGAGCGCCGCGAGCGCTGTGGCCGCCGCAGTCCACAGAGAGGTCGTTCTCATTTCCGATCACCAAACGCGCGTGCTTGCGTGGCAACAGAGAGAGCAAGTGCGACCGAGCCAGGGGGGGAAACTGGAGGGGGGCAAGGGAAATACCCTGCGTTAGCGCATATATGTTACCTCCGATATCGCATGAACCAGCAGTCGCATGTACTAAAATAGAAGAATAGAAGACTGTAGATGCAGAGTGATGGTCAAATGATTTGAATCGGTTTTGACAGGGGGCTGATGTTGCCGGTTTCCGCTCCGGTAAGATAACCGAGGACGATAGGAAGTGATCAGACCCAAAGCATAGCGCGCGCTAACCGCCCCCTGCGCTGTGCGTGGACGAGCGAGGATCGCGACGCGACGCACCGACACAGCCTCGAGGGAACCATTGGTTCTGCGTACAGCTTGTCACGAAGACTCGAGCTGGTCGTGATAAGAGGCAGCGCATAATTTGGTTTCATCGCGTTCATTCCCCAGCTTCAACTGTCACGAATCCACCTCCCAAAAATGCAGGTCAGCGTCGTTGCTGAGGCGCTCCATCAGCTCTACAGCCCTCAGAGCACGCCGCGTCTTCGGCGTCGCGCCGATTCATTGCTGCAGCGCTTCCAGCGGTCGCCGGAGGCTTCGATAACGGCACTTCACGTGCTGCAAACGCCCATCCCAGTGGACGAAACGGACCCTGCGCGCGTCGCGCTGCTCAAGGCAGAGCGCGTGTTTGCAGCGTCGACGCTGTACTTCACCGTAGCGTCGTACACGCGCAAGTACAAGCTCGAGGATGTCGTGCAATGGACTGACGCGGAACGACTTCAGCATGACTCCATCACCAAGGAGTTTGGGATGCTCTGCCAGCAGATCTGGGACGTTTTGACTGGCCCAAACGCTGTACTCGAAGAGCAGAACGTGCGAACGAACCTGGCGCTCGCGATCGCTGTGATTCTATTGCGTTTCCACGAGCAGCACAGCGAGTCGACGTTCGTGGGGGCGGTCGAGTGGCTCGTGAGCAACCAGCTACGGCCGATGGTTGAAGGCGCGCCGTGCGACATCACCAACTTTGCCATCTTGCTCACACTCAAACTGATCCCGGAAGAGGTCGACAACAAGCGCGTCAAGTTCACCAAGGTCAAGCGCACCGAGTGTGACATGATGGTGCAGCAGGCGGCGCCACACGTGATCCAGAACGTGCTGCCGACGATTGCTAAGACCATCGATGCAAGTGAAAGCCAGTCTCGATTGCGCGGGTTGCTGCTGCAATGTACGGCGAGCTGGGTCGAGCACGGCAACGTCCCTGTAAGTCTGCTGCTCGAGAGTGGACTGCTGAGCCGTGCATTCCGAGAGACGCAGACGCCAGCGTTCATGGAGAACGCATTTGAAGTTATCCGAGAAGTGGTCCGCGCCTGCCGCAGCGACACGCAAGTGCCCTTGATGGTGTATGTGATGACCGAGTTTGTGCAGTTGGGCAGACACGTACGTCAGCGAGTCGAGAGTGGTGCGGTCCAAGAGGTCGCTTTCCTCCTGAAGCAATGCGCAACGGCGATCAGCGAATGCGGCCAGGCCTTCATCACATACTTTGTCGAGTACACCGTGGACGACGCAAGTGCTGCGTTGGTCTTCGAGTTCTTGGACACGGTACTGTTTTTCACAAGTTGGCCGGACATCGAGATCTCGAACGAGACCATGATGTTTTGGATCGACTTTCGCCAGTACATCTCGGGCAAGCACGAGCAGCGCATGCTCGAGTTTGAACGCTTCATCTCGCGGCTACTCAACATTCTCATCGAGCGCACGCAGATTCCAGATGGCTTCGAGGCCACGTCACCAGTGGTGAAGGAGCAGTTTGGTGCGTACCGCAATGACGTCCGTGCCGTGTTCCGATCTTTGGCGACGGTAAGCTCTGCGAGCGAAGATCGATTCATCGTGGACGCCATTCATGCGGTTCTTCACCAATATGAGCTCGCAGATGCAGGACACGTGGATGCATCGGTAAGGACGTCGAGGGCTAAAAGTGACCGGATGGAGATTCTGAATGATGCTGTGTTTTGTAGTGGTGGCGCAAGACCGAGGTATACATCCACGCATTGAGTGCACTTGCCAAGTCGATGCGTGAGGACGACCTGTCGCTCGTTCCTCGCGTTTTTGAGTATTTATCACGCGACGAACCTACCCACGGCGCGCTGCAGCGTACGACGACCATCTTCCTCGGCGTCGCGAGCCACTGGTTTGCAAAGAATCCATCATTCATCGATGCGTTCGCGTTCAAGATTTTGTCCAAGACGCTCAGCATCAGTGAGGAGCACGCCAACTCCATCTTCCCGATGCGAGAAGAAGAGGACCATGTGGGGTTTGTCGCGCTGCGCAAGCTCGCGAACCGCTGCGGCGTCCACTTATTCAAGCCCCTGTGGATAGATTCCATTCTTCAGCTTTACCGCATGAACCTCGTGGGTCAGCGACGGAAGGGGCGGCTGATCGATGGCAGTGTGTCGCTGATTGTCGAGTCCGTCGCTTCAATCGTATCGAGAGTCAGCTACAAGGATGCAACACCCGCCGTGGATCAGCTGTGTGCGATCATGTTCGAAGAGTACATTACGCGATACGGCGCGATGAACCCGGACGACGATGATTCCGTCGAGTTTTTGGCCACGATTCTCCACCACTTGACCGTGCTCGCGATGCAGATCCCACCGCAAATCGACCAAGAGGCACCGCATCCAGTACTGATGGTGCTGCAGAAGCACTGGCCGCTGATGGAGTCGATACTGCGCGCATACGGTGACAATGAGGAGGTGATGGAGATGTTCTGCGGCGTCTTGGTGGGACTGTTTGAGAATGTTCGTTTCCAAGCGCTAGACCTCGCGGGCGCGATCATGACACATCTCCTCGAGCAGTTTGCTCGCACGTTCGACAGCAACATTCTCAAAGTGGTGAAGGGCGTCATCGCTTGCGCCGGCGACGATGAAGAAACGATGACCAGTCTTACGCGAGTGTTTGTGATCCTGGTGGAGACGTCGCTAAGCAAGATCGCGGCGGGTGGCAGTGTCGATGAAAACCCTGCGCTCGTGGTCGCGTTGTTCGACCTTGTGAGTGCGTGCGGCTCGATGTGGCCTGTCATCCTGGTGCAATCCAACCAGTTCGAGGCGCTGCTTGCACTCATTCTCCACGCGTTGAAGGCACAGAACCCGGAGGTGTGTGCGTCCACGTTGGACCTGCTCAAGGAGATTGGCTCGTGGTACGGCGAGGTGCAGCGCATCCCACGCGAACAGTTGCTCACCGGTGAGTTCGACGGCAAGCTCAAGCTGTTCCAGCTCATCCAGGCGCTCTTCTTCGAGAAGGACGTGCAGTACCACCTCGTGGTGGCTCTGTTCCAAGCTGCTGGGGGCAGCATGCCGCCGACCCAGCTCGACAACATCGCCGAGGTGCTGCGTTCATGCTGGACCTACTTTGGCCGTCAGCGCAGCGATGAGTTGATGCAGCGCCTCGTGTCGGACGATGGTTTCCTCGGCACGCAGGTGCCACCGCGTACGCGTGGCGAGTTTGTATCGACCATCTCGCGGCCAGAGTGCACCGACAACTCGCGCAAGTTTCGCCGCGTGCTCAGTGCGTTCTGCGACCACTTTCGCAAGTGCCTCAACGCGCCGTCAGCAAGCGCCGCGACCGGCATGGTGTCGTAGACTACTACGACCCGCATCTTTGGATGACGAAAGGATTTGTATAACCTGGATGATGAACTAACCCACCGGGATCCTGAAGCCTCGCCTGTGTTTTTGTGTATGCATCATCATCGTGACCACGGTCTCAGGTCGCCCCCCATTCACAAGAACGGGTTGCCCACGTCCTCCCACGTGCTCTTGCTGTTCTCGGTGAGCACGGTGAACAAGTGGCCGCTCGCTGGCCGCGCCGACGGCGACGCGTTGGACCACTCGATGATCTTGTCGGCAATCTCCTCCGATGTGGTCCACGTGGAAAAGTCGGCGTCCGCCATGTACTTGCGGTTCATCGGCGTGTCGATCGTGGCTGGCAGCACGCCGACGACCGTGGCGTGCTCGGGCAGTGAATCACTGTGTGTGTACAAGATGTCTCTGATTACGAAGCGGGTTTGCGAGCATTGAATGAGGAGCTCACGTACACTGTACTGGCGACAAGGTGGTGGGTCGCCGCCTTGCTCATGCCGTACGAGATCATACCGGGCGTCGCTGCGAGGCAAACATCCATTCAGTAGTCGTCTCTATGGCTGTAGCGGTAGATTGACTGTACCTTTGAGAGCAGCGGCCGCACCAGTCAACACGAGGAGGCCTCCGGGAGCGAGTGCGTGGCTCGCAACATGAGCAGCTACAATCACGCCCATGAGTTTGATACATCTCTTCCACGACGGATGATGATCTAGAGGGAACCCACCGAGCAGCGCCGACTCGGTGTTCTTCGCATGCATATCAGCGAGGTTCTGGAGCGTCTCGGTGTCCTTGATCGAGCCGCCTGTGTGTCGCGTGTCGATGACGCATTTAGATCCGACACGTGAGACTATCCTGACGGCATTACTCACCTGCCCATCCACCGGCGGTGCACACGACTGCATCGACCTTGCCGAACGCCTTGTGCACGTGCTCAAGCAGCGCGTTGGCCTGGCCGAGCGCGGCCTTACCCGTCGCCGTGTCAAACACAAACGACTCGGTGCTCTCGTCGTTCTTCCTGCAATCGACAAGTCTCTGGTTAACGTTACTCTATGAGCAGCAGAACGGGCACTGCAATCGCCACGCACACAAAATCCACCGAGATGGCCTTCCACGATGAGCGCGTAAAGCGCGAGATCACGCCGCGTCCGAGCGCGCCAGCGCCGCCGATCACCACAAGTCGCTTGGCCATCGTGCTTTGATTCGATTGCAGACGAACAGATTCGATTGCAGACGAACAGATCGATGATTGGGATGGGCTTGAACTTGCAGACCTCTATTGTGTGATGTTTGTGTCGAGTGATGCTATGAAGGAGGTTCGTGGGACGAGATGATCGAGAGCCACGGTTCGAGCGATTCCTACGCGCCAATGTCTCCAGTTCAAGCGATACTATTTAAAAGTATCTGTATCGGATAGGATACTCAGCAGTTTTCTCCCACACATGGCGGCGCTATGTACATGTATATGAGACTGTGATTAAGCCGTAGATCGCAGTTGAACGCCGACTTCGAGCCGCAGCTTCTCCTTGTCTTGGAGTTCGTCTGATTGGCACGTGCAGAGATGCATGTGAGTTGACACACGTTCGCTGGGTGCGGGGCCTTTATGGGAATCGCTGATGGTTGCCCATTGCACTAAGACGAGGGGACGTACTTCTCTTTGCTTTGACAATCGCATCACGCTTCTCGATGAAGAAGACAATTGCGCGCTTGATGCAGGTCAGCTAAAGGGGATAAGAGGAGACAGCCGCTTAGTCATTACAGATGTACGTCTTGACATTGCATGGAAAGTAACTGCATCATCACCTTTTTGGGGCGCACCGTGTCCAGTTCAGCCATGGCAACCTTCAGTTCCTGGATCTACAGCGTCAACCGATCACTGCAGTTGAGAAATCAACTTGTTCCAAGCATGGTTACACACACGTCTACGTACGCTCTTATCCAGCTTCATAGCGACATGCTCGGCTTGCCAGCGCTCGAGGCCGTCCACTGCGCTCTTCACTTCGTCCACCTTGGCCATTTTCAGAGCTCCTGGTGACCCGTTGTTTCAACATGTACCAATTTAATGTGTACCACATATTTCAGTGTAATGTGCACCACACTAACCAAGAACAAACACATCAAAAAAAGAGAAAGCGTCGCAAGAGCAACGCCGCCAAATCACCACTGACACGATGCGTCGCGCGGCGCACGAGATGAGCGAAGAGGACGAGTTCGGTATGAACAAGCCCGGCAGCTTCGAGAGTGATCCGATGGAGATCGAGCACGAGACGGTGGTCAAAGACCACCCCGATTTCAGCTTCCTCGCCAAGAAAATGCTCGCGGAGATGACGACGCGCTCGACCGTCGACGATCCACACGCGGCGCCGTGGCTCAAGAATTTGCCCGTGGAAAAAGACCCTTCGCAGTGGACTTTCCTGCAGGTCCAGATCCGTCCCGACCGCGCGTGGGTCATCATGCAAGAGCTCATCGCCACGATCTGCATCGGTCACGGCATGGTGCTGGCCGAGGAGACGGCATCCACCGTGCTCTTCCGCAAGAAAGTGGGCCAAGACACGATGGCGCACGGCATGATGGACGCTGCGACGTACCAGAATCTGTTGGTCGCGATCGGCGTGCTGCCGTCCAAGCTGCGCGTCTTGCACCTGGGTTACTTGGTCTCGAATGAGCAAAAATTGATTGGTGGCGTCAAGACCTCCCAGTTCCATACCGTCTCTGCCGACCGAATGAAAGCGCTGAATCGATCCA
The DNA here is from genome assembly GCA_023337575.1 of Pythium chondricola. NCBI lineage: Eukaryota > Oomycota > Peronosporomycetes > Pythiales > Pythiaceae > Pythium > Pythium chondricola. The sequence continues at coordinate 18,613 of JAADXF010000055.1, forward strand.
TGGACAATCTGCTCGCGGCGCTGCAATCGACGCTGATCAGCCAGTTGCTCACCGCGAGTTATCTGTATATGACGACACCAGTAAACACGGCGGCACCAGGTTGGTTTTTTTTCTGTCTTTTTTTTCGATGTGCTGGGACGTGCTGGGACGGCATGGTGTTGAGCTTGCCTGATCGATTGTTTCACAATAGAACAAAGCGGAGAGACACCGCAGCTGGACAAGGGCTACGTCAGTGACATCCGCAAGATGTTTCTGCGGTGCGTCGACCTCGCTGTCACCTTCGAAGTATGCGTACTGACTTGCTTTATTACAGAGAGATGAAGGTACACATGCGCGAGCTGTGCATCCCCTTGGAAGAGTACGCGCATTCGCAAGAGTACGCGTGTGCGCTGCTGCTGGGGCTGCTGGATCCGTTGCTGAAGAAGCACTCGATCGACGTGGCTCGCCAAGCACTGGAGAAAGAAGACGCGGATGCCATCAACGAAAGCAACGCCGATGCGGCGCCTACGGGGAATACCGGTACGGAGAATAAGCCGCCGCCGGCTGCGGAGAACGCTGGCACAGATCAGGGCGAGACCAAAGCAGCTACCACCACGGACAAACCGTACGGTGAAGTGATCACGGAGCTGGTGCACGAGCTGTGGGACAAATACAAGCGAGAGTGCGATGCGACTGTCAAGCTCAAGATTGAGGAAAAGAAGAAGCAAGTCACGGCACGAGTGCAAGCCGCCCAGCGACTGCGCCTGCGCGCTCTTGAGGGCATCATCAACTGGTACGTGTCTCTGTCGGTGACGAAGAAAATCTACTGTAGAATGCTGCATACTGATGCATGGCGATGATGTAAAACAGTCCTACGGCGACGCTCACCAACCTCAAGGCGTCTGTTGTTGGCAACCGAGACGACGTGGTGCTCTACGATGGCTCGTGCGTCGTCAACAACGCGCCTGTCAAGCTGCACGTCACATACGGGTGGGTAGAAACCCATGACAGTCACTAGGACAGGATCCCTTGCTGACGCTGTGCTGTTCACTCACGTAGCAACGTCATCTTCCGGTCGCTGGTGCCATTTCTCTCACGCACCACGATCATCCCGTTCGACGACGTTCTCCACGTCACGCAAGCCACAACGCTCGGTATTCGTGTCGTCAGTCTCGAGCTGAATGCCAACCACGCCAAGGGCATCACCATCGCCATGGGACTGGAGGTGGACCTGCTACATCAGTTGCTGCTCGAGGTACGTACGCACGCTCGGCCACAGCTCACTAGATGGATCTTCGTCAACTGATTTTGGCTCCACACTGGACAGATTCTCGACATGCACAAGTGCGAGCGGCGACACGTGCATCGCCGTAGCTCTGCTACCCGCCCTGCGATCTCGAGCGTCACGCAGTTCGATACACCCGACCTGGAAACCATGATCGCTGCCGACGAAGAAGAGAAAGAGGCCGAGGTTGACGATGAAGAACAAGAGGTGGCGCTGCGGAAACTAGGTGTGAAGTGACAGTGATAAGATCAGAGCCTACTTACTGCATTGTGTGGATCTGGACCTGTCTGCAGCACTGGTTGGTCTTTGCTAAGCAGGCTAATTTATTCGCTCCCTGATGGTCGTGCACTCGTGTGCTAAGCGTGTGTGGGCAAATAGCTCGAGTCATCGGACAGTGGCGGAGCCGACGGGAGGTAGTCGTAGGCAGGAGGACTGAGCTCGTACGGAGGCGGTTGCTGGTAGTCTGGCGGTCCCAGGAAGGGCTCCTCCATCTCGCTGACGAGAACGGTCTTGTTCTTTTTGCGAGGGGAAATCGCAGCTGATTCCACCATGGGATTCGCAGCCCTTGCAGCGGATCGGTAGGTTGTGTATGCGTACGTCTTCGCCTCGGCTCGTCGTGCGGTGGCACCCTTGCGCTTGCTGCAGCGGCAGTAGCGGCAGACAAGATAGGAGCCGACGAGAAAGATGAGCACGAGAGATAACAAGATTGCGTCGGCTTGATGATGTGCTCGAATTGCAGCGAGGGACTCACTGTCCTCCTCTGAGACGCGGAGATGATGAGTCGCTAGCGGTGGCGTTTGCGCTTCTTTATCGTCGTTGGGGACAGGTAGAAGCCCCGGTTGATCGAGCCATGTCGTCATTGTCTTGCTCGTGTGTAGTGTCCTGCATGGAGCCACTTCAACTCCACCCCCAAAAGAACCTAACGCGTTTGTATCTTTCATCGCATAACCAAGGTTTACATCACATAACAAAGGGAACAGGAATGTTGAGGTTGGTGCCATTACCACCAGGCAGGCAGATCGATGATCTTGAACGCCGAGACCAATTGCGAACCCATGTCTGTTCACCAAGCTGTCGCTGATTGCGAGGTGTCGCACTCGCCCGTGGTCATGAAGGACCCGTCCTTTATCGGCGTGGACATTGGTGGCTCTAGCGTCAAAGTGGGTATTGTGAGCCCCACGGGAAGCGTAGCTGCTCGCGCGCAGGCGGTGGCGTCGAGAGAGAACGAACCCGAGAGCATCGTGACCGCCGCCAAAGAGCTCATCGACGGGCTGCTCAAAGAGGTACACTGCTGTGGCTGTCCTGTTCTATCGGGTGATTGATTCTCACGCCTTGGGGTGGTTCAGATCAACCTGCCCATCGCGCGTATTCGATCCGTCGGCATCGCGTGTCCTGGCTTGATTCTGCAGGAGGGCGTGGTCCACGCAGCGCACAATTTTCCATTGTGGAAGGATGTACCATTGAAGCAGCTCTTCGAGACTCAGATCGGCAAGCCAGCGTATCTGTGCAATGATGCGGACGCCGCGGTGCTGGCCGAGCAGTGGGTAGGCACCGCCAAGACTGACGTGCGCGACTTTATCATGCTCAGTAGGTTAATATTCTACCAGGTGTACGTATGCTGTGAGTGCAAAGGTAGTGACTTTTGAGTGATCGAACAGCACTTGGCACCGGTGTCGGATGCGGGATCATTGTCAATGGGCAGCTCGTGCGAGGCGGAACCAATACTATTGAAGGCGGACACATGGCATGATACTCTTCGAGCCGCGGTCGCTTTGAAGATAGTGACGGCCTAATGAATCTGCTTGCACTGCAGATCGTTGAGCGTAATGGGCGGCTGTGTGGCTGCACTCAGCGTGGATGCCTGGAAGCGTACAGTTCGGCAGGCGCCCTGGTCACCGAGGCCCAGGAACACTTGTCTGCAGGTAAGCTCGCCTCGCAACATGGAGGTGGTTCTCTGTATGCTGATTCACTGACTGTATGACAGGTGCGGATTCCTTGCTGTCGTCGTATCCAGACGACGAAATCGACGCCAAGCTCATCTTCAAAGTGGCGGCAGATGGCGACGCCATGTGCAGCCGGCTGATCGAGGAGGTAGGACGCCTTCTCTTTCTGACAATGCAGCCTGACCAAATCACGCGTGATGGTGATACTCGTGCCCCACAGGCAGCAGACTATCTCGGCTTTGCGTGTGTCACGTTCTGTCGAATCCTGGACCCGCAGGTAAGAAGGTATCCTCCTTATATGTGGAAGAGGAGTGGCTCACACTCTGTGTAGATGATTGTGCTGGCCGGTGGTATGGCCGAGGCCGGTGCCACCTTTGTCGAACTCGTGCGCCGCGCATATGCCAAGTACTCGTGGACATCCTTCCCGAACCCGGTAGGGTTTCTCGTCTGTCATTCCGTAACGCAGAGACTGTCTCACAGTGTACCCCCTACCTACTACTATCAATCTATCAACAGGTCGCGATCGAGAAAGCAAGTGCTGGGTATGACTCGGGGATCATCGGCGCAGCGGCGGTCGCTCGACACCATTAACACAAGAACACAAGGTCACCGTCCCACCGTGTGGCCATAGAGTATGCAGGTCAACATCAGTCTTCGTTATGGAATGCTTTACACTGCTCCTGGGCTCCAGAGCACACACGAGTTGGAGCCGACGCTGCCGAGCAAGTGGCGCTGCGGGTTCCACGCGACGTCCACGACGGCGCCCTGGTGACCGCGCGGCAACGTCTGCACTAGCTTGCCCGAGGTGGCCTGGTACGAGTACAGGTGGCCGTCCTCGGAGCCTGTGACGATGTAGGCTCCATCCGGTGAATAGCACGCACCCAGCTTTGGTGGTTTGAGCTTGTTGCTTTGGTGTGCGTTGAGCACGTGGAGGAGCTGTCCTTCGAACGCGTCCAGCAGCAGGAACACGCCGCGGTTCGTGGTCACGAGCAACTGGTTGCCGTCGGGACTGAACTTGAGGTCCAGCGCGTGCAGCTTGCCCTCGTTCACACTGGGCGCCTGCACCGAGGCCAGGTACGGCTGCACCGCGTGCAGGATCGACTTGTCGTAGAGAGAAAACTTGGCGAAGGGTCCGTCCTGGTAGTTGCGCGCGTCGTACATGCGGATAAGGTGGTCGTCCGTGTACACACCAAACACGACACCGTCGGTGTCGTACGCGGCGGTGATGTGGGTCACGGGCATGTGGTCGGTGCGGATCATGGCGGTGGTGTCGGCGCTGCGCACGTCCCAGAGGCGGATCGACCCGTCCAGCGACGCCGACATGAACTCGTCGCTGGCCGGGTGCATCATCAGCGACGTCACTCTGTTGGCAGTACAATACCGGTATTATAAGAAGTGGACGATGGCAAGCTAGCCGGGTTCTGTGGACACGTCGTACTTGTCAGTGTGGCCAGAGTAGTACCGCAGAAACTTGTTGTCGAAGAGCGAGTGGTACCGGATGCGGTCTGCCCACGCACATACAGAGTAGATCAGTGGGTGTACGATGGGCATGCACTGAGCGGATGATGCATACGGTCATTGGCGTCGTTGAGCGAGGAGAATACGATGCAGTCGGGGTGGTGCGTGAAGCGGATGAGGTCCACGCCGTACCGCTTGGAGAAGATGGTCTTGGTGATGCTGGCAGGAGCAATACATATATATATATATATGGGCACATAGAGAACGGTTGCGAATCATCATCCATACTCACTTTCCACTGAGACAGTCGATCACGGACACGACGCCGTCGTTGCGGCTCGTCACGGCGCGCTCGCCTTGCTGGTGGAAACTGACCGACGTGACCAGCGCGTCCTGTTCGTCTTCCTCCTGGCAATTCAGCCCCAATTGTAAGCGCGTTGGGTGCTATACATGGTCGCCAACACGGTGCGCAACAAACCTGCGGCTTGAAGCTTCTCACGGGCCCGTAGCGGCGCATGAGCGAGTCTGCGAGCTCGACGCCATTTGTTGCTGCTGCCATCGCGACTGCGGATCCTGAAAAATGATCTTTACCAACCATATCAAATATAGATGAGATTCGTAAAATACAGGTTATCGACTACCAGGATGCTAGCACGCTATTGGACTCATACAAAAGTCATGATTGGAATCATGTTGCGACTCTTATCAGAGCAGATCGTGCTGGTCGAATAGCACTTGAAGCTTACGTAGCACCCTCCCCCCAATATCTTCCCCTCTCTTGTTGCGGGCAGTCAGTTTGGTCGACCGACACCTGTCCCGAGCGGCAAGCAAGGGAAGCAAGCCTCCTTCTCGTCTCGCTGTGTGAGTCGCGTGAGTCGTCCACGTGCCCCCCAGCCCCACTACCACTAGTATGTCGGGCAGCCACTTGTCCAAGGAGTTCTTCGAGCTCGTCAAGTCGATCGGCGAGAGCAAGTCCAAGCAGGAGGAAGACCGCATCATCATCCATGAGGTCGCGACGCTCAAGCGCAAGATGAGCGAGGTCACGACGACGACCACGAGCTCGGGCAAGGAGGTCAACAAGAAGAAAAAGGAGTTCCTCATCCGCGTCATGTACGTCGAGATGCTCGGCCACGACGCGTCGTTCGGGTACATCAAAGCCGTGGAGATGACCGCGTCCACGAACCTCATCCAGAAGCGCGTCGGGTACCTCACGTGCTCGCTTGTGCTCTCCCCGACGCACGAGTTTCGCTTCATGATCATCAACCAGCTACAGCGTGATCTCCAATCCTCCAACCACCTCGAGGTCTGCGCCGCGCTCACGGCCGTGTGCAAACTCCTCACGACCGACATGATCCCCGCCGTGCAGCCGCTGATCATGGATTTACTGCGCCACGACGCCGAATTAGTCCGCAAGAAAGCCGTGATGGCCGTCCACCGCTTCCACCAGTTGGACGCGGCGATCGTGCGCGACACGAGCGACGTGCTGCGCCGCGCATTGTGCGATCGCGACCCAAGTGTCATGGGCGCGTCGCTCTGTCTCCTCCACGACCTCGCGCTCGCGTCGCCTACTGATTACAAGGACCTCGTGCCCAGCTTTGTGAGCATTCTCAAGCAGATCACCGAGCACCGCCTGCCGCGGGAGTTTGACTACCACCGCATCCCGGCGCCGTGGATCCAGATCCGCCTGCTCAAGCTGCTGGCGCTGCTGGGCCAGGCGGACCAGCAGACTAGCGAAGGCATGTACGAAGTACTCCACGACGTGATGCGCCGTGCCGACACGGGCATCAACGTCGGCTACGCGATCATCTACGAGTGCGTGCGCACCGTAACCACGATCTACCCGAACAGCACACTGCTGGACGCCGCCGCGGCGAGCATCTCGCGCTTTATCAGCAGTGAAAACCACAACCTCAAGTACCTCGGCGTGACTGGGCTCGCGGCGATCGTCAAGGACCACCCGCGCTACGCGGCGGCGCACCAAATGGCCGTGATCGACTGCCTCGAAGACCCGGACGAGACACTCAAGCGCAAGACGCTCGACCTGCTCTACCGCATGACCAACCCGGTCAACGTCGAGTTCATCTCGGACAAGCTCACGCAGTTTCTGCGCGAGGCCACCGACGTGTTTCTGCGCACCGAGCTCGTGTCCCGCATCACGCAGTGCGCCGAGCGATACGCGCCCAGCAACGCCTGGTACATCCAGACCATGACCAACGTGTTTGAGCTCGGTGGGGACCTTGTGCGGCCAGAGGTGGCGCAGAACCTGCTGCGACTCATCGCGGAGGGCAGTGGCGAAGACGAAGACCAGGACATGGAGCTGCGCCGCGATGCCGTGGACACGTACCTGGAGCTCTTTGAGCGCCCCGTGCTCTCGGACATTCTGGTGTGCTCGATGGCGTGGGTGCTGGGCGAGTACGGCTTCCTCTCGGAGGTGATGGAGCTCGAGGAGATCTGCGAGCGGTTGTGTGAGTTGATTGACCGGCCGTTCAACCAGGAAGATATCACGCGCGGCTACATTATCAGTGCCGTGACCAAGGTCACGGCGCAGATGGGCCACACGTCGGACGTGGCCAACGCGGTGGTGCAAAAGTACAAGTTCAGCCGCAGTACCGACGTACAGCAGCGCTGCTTTGAGTACTTGGCGATGGCCAAGAACATGAGTCTCATGGCCGAGGTGTACCCAGAGGACGCGAGTTGTGAAGACATTGATGTGGACCCGAACCTCAGCTTCCTCTCAGGGTTCGTGCAGCGCGCCATCACGAACGGTGCGCCAGTGTACGACCCACCAGAGGAGTCGGATGACGAGGACAGCTACGACCACAAGGGCAAAGACCAGACCCGTCTCAACTTTGAAGCGTACCAGAAACCAGAGATCCCGTACGCGGTCAAGCTTCCACCAAACGACCAGAGTGGTCCGTTCATGAACAAGTGGGGGGCGCCTCAGCAGCAGCAGCAGCAACAGCAGCCTCCGTACGGTGCAGGTGCGCCAGGCGCGGGGGCGTGGCAGGGGGGAGGAGCGGGTCCATCGTCTGGGTTCGCGCCTGCAAAGCCAAAGAATGTGTGGGGTCCAACCGGTCTGAACAACGGCGCGGAGCAGGCTCCACAGTACCCTGGCGCGCCTCCACCAAACGCCCCGTACGGTCAAGGATACCCTCCAGCTGCTGCTCCTCCACCAGCGGCACCGTACAGCGGCTACGGAGGCCAGCCAGACTATGGCCAGCCACCTCCAGCTCCATATGCCAATGACGTGCCGCAGGATGATGAAGATACAGACCAGGTTGATGAGCGTCAAATGATGGCGTCCGCGATTTTCGGTGGCATTCCTGGTGCACCAGCGCCAGCGCCTCGCCGATCAACCGGGGGAGCCCGTACATCTCTCACTGGTGGTGCTGGCGCCCGTCGTACGAGTGCCAACCGCACGGCGGCCTCGGCACGACGCCCGTCCAGCCGACAGGACGGTGGTGCACAGCAGCCGCCTCAGCAGCCAGTGGACCAGTACCGTCCTCAAGCGCCTCCTACGCAAGCGAACGTCGAAGTGGACCTTCTTGGCATTGCCTTCGACGCGCCTGCTCCTCAGCAGCAGCCGTCATACCAGCAGCCAGCACCGATGGCTGTTGCAGCCGACCCGTTCGGCCTTGGTGCACCCGCGCCTGCTCCGGTTCCTACCCCAGCTCCTGCTCCAGCCAACTACCTGGATCCATTCAACATGGGTGGCATGGCTGCCAGCGTGAACGGTGCGTACGCCTTGCTGTTTTGTATCGTGTATCATCTGATCACTCACTCTTGCATGTACAGATTTGTCTCGTTCCCAGCCTGCTGGCTTCCAGTACAACGGCCGTCCGTTGGAGCTGTGGCAGATCACGACGCAAGACTTTGGCGCGCGATGGGGCACCTGCCCGTGTGAGAAGAAGACCAAGGTCAACCCAAGCTCGGTGCGAACACTGGACGACTTCTCTGGCCGCATGTACCAGTTCTCGGTGCACACGGTGGAGGCCATCCCAGCCAGTACGTGGTGCTTTCGATCATGCGGTGTGCATGGAGGCGTTGTGTACTGACTGAGTCGATGTGTGTGTGTTTGTATAGCGAACGAGGCGATCGCGGCGGCGCGGTTGGCCAACTCGGAGCACGTTGCGCTGATCCACATCAAGATCCGCAGTGGCGGTTTCTTGGATGTGACCGTGCGAACCGCGGACATGGGCTTCACTGACCAGCTCCTGGACGCCATCAGCCAACGTCTCAAGTAATCCAAGCCATGCATTGCATTGCTGGTGGCATACTACACTGTACAGCTCTGTCGATGTGGATGGAAGCACCGGTGGATGGCGATGGCGATGAGGAGCTCACAGTGTAGACGACGAAGGTACACATATTGAATGGCGTGGTGGGTTGGGCGGATCAGCCTGTGTAGAAAACGGAGAAGAAAACAGAAACACGAGGGGAAAAAAGTATACAGCGTTCTGTGGTTACATGAGATGACGTGTGACCCACCACCACCAACAAAAACAAGTGAGATCATGCGGTTTCATTTTGTTTTCAAGATCTCGTGATGATTCGCGCCGTTTCGTTGATGTTGAAGAGGCAGTAAATTACGGTTGAAACGAAAGTAAAATACTGTGTGGGTCGGGCCTTCAGCTATTCGGGTCTATGTTTTGTTTTCGACTGCAGTTTGCACGTCCTCATCAGCTCGTTTCTCGGCCCGTTTTCAACCCGTTTTGTGAATGGAGTGTGTGTCACGGTCCAGCCCGACAACCACACGACAACAGCGCCGACGCGCGGAGCTCTCTGTCCTCCTCCTCCTCCGCTGCGCTGTGATTCGTCAAAGTGCGCTGCTCTTTCTCGATACATTCAGAGTGGGAGTGATAGAGTCCGCACTCAATTGATTCGCTCCACCAATCGAACTTCGATTCGAAGACCCCGATCGATGAAGCAGACAGGCGACCGACAAGCTTGCCGGCCCGAACTGGAGGAGGTCCATCTCTACGGCCCAGCTGCAAGGTGGGCATCCGAGCCCGAAGAGGAGCAAGAGCAAGCGGAACTTGATCGCCAGCGGCAGTGGCACCGGCGCATCGCTCAAGCCCACGCTCAAGCCTTAGAAGAAGCCGTCCGCACCTCGTATAACGAATCGCTCCAGCGACGCGGCCAAACCGCTCACGCGACCACAGCAACGGAACTGTGGTCTCCAAGAGAAACGCCTTTGCGTCGCCGTCGCAGCTTTCGCTCCGCCGCCACTCCACCGTGTAGTGGGTCTAAAGCGACAGCGCACCTTTTAGACGAGTCTAACTTTCGATTCCAGAACCCAACGACTTTTCCTGGACCTCCTACCACCATGATGGAAATGAATGTTGTTCCGTCGGTGGTGCTCCATTTCCACGGCTTCCGCAGCTCCTTGCTGTCGAATTTGTGGTACGCGAGCTGCCGCATCCTCGTGGATATGGCCCAGCGCTCGATCTGCGCTACACTCGGCTTCATCCTCACCTTCATCGCGCTCCTCATCCTCAAGACCATCATGCTCTTCCTGCTGTACGTGAGTGCGCTCATTTTGACAACGCTCGGCGTCTTTCTGGCTCTTGAAGGCGCTGCGGTGGTGTGGGGAAACAAGCAAAGTGAGCTGCTCCATGGTCAGTTTTCGCCCACGAACACGAAGGCGCTGAACATGACGGTAGTTGCTGTGCCCTCCGCGCCAACGCTTCCGCGCCTGAACGTACCGGCGTCGATCGCCGTCCAGCCCACCACTCGGGCAGAAACGCCGATCAATGAGAAGCAACAACTCGCGGACACTACACCGACAAAGCGTGAAGGAGAAGCCATGGAGTCTGCACCTTCGATCCGTCCAACTCCACCACAACTATCAGCAGTTCGTCGAAGGATCATCGAACGCCTCCGCGCGCCGCCAGTAATCGTGAACCGAGTGCCAGGTGAGCGCCGACGCCGCGCAGACGTGTGTCTCCACAATGCCAAGATTCGTGTCGGCAAAGCGTACATCAACGAACACCTCAGTGCGGTTGTTCAAGACAAGTATCAGAAGAACAAGCCCCAAGACATCTACATGGTCCGCATCGACTGTAGCAAACCTGACGACAAGCACATGAACCCTGTCGTGATGTGGGACATCACTGCAACATTTGAAGAATTCCGCAAGATCGAAAAGGATCTCCGCGCAGAAGTGAAAGCCAAGCGACTGCGAAACGTCACCGTGCCGCACCTATCCAGCGGGGCAATTCTGTTCGTGCAGCCAACATTGAATGACCACGTGCTCAATGCACGGCGTGACCGACTCCAGAAATTCATCGACCAACTTCGCCAAGATCCGGTCCTCGCTGACCTAGATGCGATGCGCAAATTCTGCCAGGCCTTCTAAATCTGACATCAGCTCTGCAACAGCGACTCCGCGACGCCCAGCATCAATCGGAAGATGCTGCTTCAAGCTGACTCCAGCTCGCGCCCGTGCGGTCGATTGAACTTCGATGGTTGCGTGTATAAGTGACGTGCATTTTTGCGTTCGTGCTAGTGGAGCGGATAGGAGCTCCCCGAGAATCAACCAACTAAGGAACATCTCAACTTCCATGGTTCTTACCGTAGTTTCCTTTCACTACTTTTGATTCTGGATGGACCATGCTGGCTTCATCACGAAGATCAGCAGCAGGGGGGAATGCCTAATCGGTCTCTGATCTGTGTCACAATGTCACTTACTGGTTTCTAAACATTTTTTCTGCCACTAATTGGTTACTACCGTTGTGTTTTAACACTACGTGGCTCGGCTTGGAGATATTAATACCGCTGCGATTGGGACGGGAGGCTCGTGAGCGGAACCTGCGGGGTCCGCTAGCTGCCATGCGCCGAGCCAACACCATAGAGAGGCACAATCTATGCATTCTGAGCGATGACGATCGCGCCGAGCGACTCCGTGGAGCGTGGAGCCCGGCAAATGAGTGGTCGAAGCTCAAGTTTGGTAACCAAATAGTGACATGAAAAAAACGTTTAGTAACCAGTTAGTGACATTTGCCAGGAATCAGTGACCTTTTTGGCATTGCCAGTCGCCGCATGTCTCAGAATCCCATCAGTTCTGTGAGGTAAATTTAGATCGAAACCGCACACAGGGTAATCATCATTGAACTCAGAAAATTGACTTGTACAGGTTTGGACTTGTCCACCCGCAACTGCATCGGTTGAAGTGGCGACCTAACCAAGCACCCAGCCAACTCATCTCAACGCACCCTTTTCTCTCGTTCTCTCGTGGAGCGAAGAGTAATGCACCATCGGAACAGCAGCACATCACTTCAGCTATATCGCCGAGCCAAAAGGCACAGCTTCGAGTTGAGGCTCTGCCAGCTGCGTCCGGGCTAAACGGTCTAAATGACTGCTACGACACGTATTAGACCCCTACCACATGGGAAAGGACGCTGAGAAACATTGCAGCAAGCCCCGAAATGCGGCGGTTGTCGCAGATACCTCGCAACCACACACACTCTCTCGACCAAAGTGCAACCCCCTCCTTTCGCCGCAGGCTGCAGCGCAGTATGTGATGGGACGCGGTGTTGCGAGTACGTTGTGGAGGCGCGGCACCGCGCTGGCGCTGGTGATGGCGGCGGTGGCCATGGCGCCTGGTGCCCGCGCCTCGTCCATGGGCAGTGAGAGCGAGGACGTGGGGGTGGTTGATCCCCACTGTGCTGCCAACAAGTGCCTCGAGCTGTACCGTATGACGCTGGGCTGCGTCATGGACGGGAACACGAGCTGCGGCGAGTGTCTGCCTGGCTTCGTGGGAACAAGGGACGTCTCGACGGCTTGTGTTGGTACGTGGGGACAAGGCGATCACGTGTTGGCTTTCTTGTCTGACTGCGTGGGCTCCTTGACTTGCAGAGGGCGACCCAGAAGACGCTGGGTATCCTCAGTACGGTGTTGGTGAGAACAAACGCATCAAGGATGAGCTGAAAGAAGCACACTCGCTTGGGATGCAGGCAGGTGTAGCTACGGCCATCGGCTCGTTGGTCATGGTCATGATGTGCGTCGTGTTGTGGAATGGGTGGGTGGATTGTTTCAAGCATCCACGACAACGACAGCGACAAAGGGCATTCGCTCGAGAAGCGTACGTACAGTATGGTTGTACTCAGTCGATCTGTTGAATCATGTTGCTGACGATGGCTTTGGATTGTGCAAACCCAGAGCGAAGGAGTGGCAATGCGCGTGCTGTCTTCACGAGAACTCGTCTCTTCGACATCGATGCGTGATTTGTGGCTCAGAGATCAGCGGCACGACAGTAGCAACGGCCGCAACTCAAGAGGCGGCAACGAGGTCCACGAGTGGTGCATACTCTTCCATTCAGACACCACGCCACGAAGTTTCGACGCTACGCCGATGCAATTTGCATATGCAAGGGGCAGGATCTCATGGACGCGGCGCAGACCGACTCGAATGGAAGCGCTACGTCACGAATGAAGGAGTCCGATGGGTACGGCAAAGCATGCACGGTTCGAGGAACCTTCAAAAGACTGACAATTGTGAACTGCAGGTCCGCTTCGAGATCGCAGACGTGCGTCGACATCGCAAGCTGCGTGGTACATTTGTCACTTCGACGAGCATACCTGTGGACGAAAGCAGAATGCAGAGACGCACAAGTTTGTGCTCACGGCGATCACGTTCAAACGTGACCCCGTCGATGGCGCCAACGGATGGGTTCTTCGTTCGCGTGGACAATCAATCCGTCGTCGAATGGGTTGCTGTCGGTACGCACAAAATTCTGTTTGCACTAAGCTACCGCATAGGCGAGGGCACTGAAACTGATGCGTACGCAGATCGAGCAACACGCGACGCACAGATGTACAAACACTGGCGACGGCTACCGGTTCGTTCCGTCACCATCAATCCTTGCATAGTGTCTGCTGACTGTGCCTTGTGATAGGATGCTGCCGCTCTACCGTTCCACGACCGCGTCCAGTGGCTACACCAAGAACTACTAAAGCTGCGAGATCCGTTGACAAGATCCGTTTTCACTCTCCGTAAGTCTTCTCATCGTCTGCCCAAACTGTAGCGCCATCTAAGCACGCCTTCGCTTGTACAGATGTGAGCCGCGAGTCTGTGCTACATCAAAGTGTAGAAATCCTCACGTCGCTGTCACCCTCTATGCTCCGGCGCGGCTTTCGAGTCAGCTTTGCGAATGAGTCTGGCGTGGACGGTGGTGGTATTTTTCGAGAATGGCTCCAGCTAGTGTGCAAGGCATTCTTTTCGGAGTCGACTGGTTTGTTCCAGCGTGTGCAGTCGTCGTCCGACAATGGCGCATACTGGATAAAATCGAAACCGAGACATCCATCCAGCTCCGACCAGCAGGTACTACGCGATGATTGTCTCTGTGGAGGTGACGACATTTCTGCTGACAAGTTTGCCCTGTGAAAACACTAGCTGTACACATTTTTCGGGAGACTTCTTGGCAAGATCATACTGGAGGGGCTGGTGCTCAATGTACGACTATCAACTCCGCTGCTCAAGCACATCCTCGGATACCCACTATCACTCGAGGACGTACGATCCATCGACGAGCAACTTCACGCGAGTATCGAGTACATTCTGACGAATGATGGTGTCGATCAACTTAACCTGACGTTCGCTGTTCCCGGTCGTGACCTCATTCCGTCAGGTGCTGATGTGCCAGTTAGGGACAGCAATAAGCGTCTCTACGTGGATCTACTCGTGCGATACTATCTGTTCGATAGTATCCAAGCAGAGCTGAGTTACATCCTGGCCGGTTTGCGATCAGTCATCCCAGACAAGCTCCTCCACGTCCTCGATTACCGTGAGTTGGCACTTGTCATCTCCGGGCTACAAGAGATCGATGTTTTGGACTGGCAAGCCCACACAGTCGTCAACATGCTTGGACATCGACCCGAGCTAGAACAGCAGGTGGTGGACTGGTTTTGGGAGGTGATTGCGACAATGGATCAGCATCAACGTGGACGACTGCTGCAGTACGTTACGGGGTCCAGCGGCGTACCAGTTGAAGGTTTTCAAGCTCTTACAAGTCTGGACGGAAGACTGCAACCGTTTACGATCCAGCTTGCCGAACGCGGATCCACAACGTTTGCTACAGCGCCGTATGCAAGCACATGCTTCAACAGGTGAGTCCACAACGAGGTCAACAAGAACTGTGGATGATACCTGACTTTGAATCACGACAGGTTCGACTTGCCAGTGTATGAATCGAAGCGAGAGCTGCAAGAGATGCTCCATCTGGTATGAACTTATTTCTACTCGAGCAGCCACGCTTATGGGTCTCCTTACTGACTATGCCAATTCACATCAGCTCGTATCGATGGACGTGACCGGATTCAACAGACGATAGAAGCAATTGACTCCAACAGAACCGCTGGAATGTGTTCCTTTTTATTCAACTCCAGACATGTCGGTGCTATCGCTCGTCACGCTGCTAGTGCTGGCCGTGCTGCTCGCGTCCGGATCACCCACGACTGCTTCACCGAGCACTTCTTTCAGGACCTCGAACGCCGCAGCGTTCTCTTTTTTGCGAGCTATCGTGAGTGGCGTGCAGTTGGAGGCTGTACTCACGTTCACATCGGCACCATTGGCAAGCAGCAGCCGAATCATCTCGAGGCGATTCGTGGTTGAGGTCTCCTCCCGACGCATTTGCACGGCCCAGTGCAGCGGCGTTAAGCCAAGTCGGTCTTGGATGTTTGGGTTGGCTTTGTGCTCGAGCAGCACTTTGGCTAAGGCCCCCATCGCCTGCTGGGCACAGATGTGAAGAGCGGTCGCACCATCGCTGCCACGAGAGTTTGGGTGTGTGCCCCGGGCTAGTACTCGGCGTAGACGACCAGTGTCGTTGTTGCGCGCCGCCTCTCGAAGCTCCTCACCATCTTATGTCACACCACAGCCTCATTCAGATACCATCGCGTGTTGCAGCAAGCAACGGACAACAAGCGCTTACCATGTCGAGGCTCCCGGCAAAAGAGCGAGATAGCGTATGCAGTGCACACGGCAACCGCAAGCAGCACATCAAACGGTAGACGAATCGTCGAGAGCGTCGTGTGGTCGGTGGTCTGGAGCTGCCAGGCTTTCCACTTGATGTCCAGCAGCACCGCACGCATTTTGTGCTCATCGATGATGGTACTGTCTAGGATGAGGTCGAAATAGGCTGCGAGTCGACTGAGGTCGCTCTTGATGTATGGATTGCGGTACATTTGCACTGCCTCCACAATCGCAATAACAAACGCGTACACCGGTACGCCAAGCATTCGATACAGACGCCCTCGTACAGTCAGTGGCAGCGGAAGCACGTATCGCCATGACCCCGAGTGGAGGACGATCAGGTCGTGGTATATCGCAGCGAAGAATGCGGCTGTGATGCTCGTGTAGAAGAACGGAATGAAGAACCCGTGTGGGAAGTTGTTGGGGTACCTCTCGATGGAGGACTGGATGGCGCCGATTGTGAACTGCAATACGAGGATGCGCGCGTAGCCGTAGAAGCCACATAGACACAGGAGGCCGACAAAGAGCTTGCCCGGGTGGTGGAGGATGACCTTGAGCAAGCGCCGCATCGCCACGTGATGACGATTGCTGTGGATAGAGTTGGTGTTCGTCGGTTCGCGCTTCGTCGGCGCGTGCTGTCGGTCCTCACCTACGTTCGGGGTGACGTAGGAGGCAATTCCAGAATGGCGCGAAAGCGGGCGTCGTGTTATCAGCGCCTATGCCGCTGCGCACACACGCACACACGCTTCGCCATACGACGCTGCGAGCAGCTCTTGAAGATTGTCCACACTGGATAAGATACTGAATTAGTGTATTCTTGTCATGTCCTATTAAATCCGTTTCCGTACTTAGCACCGTCCCCACCGTGGAGAGTGGTTATACGATTCCCACTAAACCCGGTTACTGTCGCTCGGTAGTGTAGTGTGAGGGAGAACCAAGCACACCGCTGCACCAAGCTCACCCCGCCGCTCGACCATGGCCGACGTCGCCACGCAACCGAGCAGCAGTTCCAGCGAGAGCAGGCGCCACGATGCGCCAGCTTCCTCGTCCTCGAGACCTGCACCCTCCTCGAGCGAATCGCGCAGCCATGACCCGTCCAAGAGCAGCAGTAGTAGCAGCAGTGATCCCTCCAAGCAGCAGCGGCCGCGCGGACCGCCGGGCAAGGACGCCACGCCCGAGGAGAAGGCGCAGTGGGAGATCGAGCGCAAGAAGATCCAAAAGTACAAAGAGGACAAGCTCAAAGCCCGCCGCGACCACACGCGCATGATCCTGGAGAGCCACGCGCAGGCCAAGCGCCGCGCGCTACTGGGCAAGCAGTCCGAGTTCCTCGCGAATCTCGAGTTCCGCAACGTGCTGCCGGACCTGCCGTTCGACACCAAGTTCCTCCAGTATCCACACGAACCTGACAGGTGCGGTATACTTTCTCGTAGTCCTCTTTCGTCACCGGACTTGCCACTGACTGGACGCACGTCTCCACACCAGACTGATCAAGTACAAGCCCAACACACTGGAGATGGACTACACGTATGAAGTGCACGAAGACACGAACCTCGGACTGGATATCGACCTCATCGACCCGGCCAAGTATGAAGGTGTGGACTTGGGCTGGTACTCGGTGATGAGATGGCCCTCTACCATAGACTGACTGATACACTATACTCTACGTGCAGCGCCAGAGCACCCAGGACCACTGGAGGTGGGCGACGAGCAGGTACTCATGATGAAGGAGGTCAACAACCGCAACGCCAAGGCCAAGGTGCGGCCCACGGTCACGTGGCTGCGTCGTACCGAGTACATGGGCACGGATCTGTCCGAGACGACCCACAAGTTTAAGAGTGAAGTCGAGATTCAGAGCGCGCTGCGTGAAGGCACCGAGAACGCGCTGGCCGAAGTGGTCAACATCACGCTCGAAGACCGTGCCGAGGCGTCGTTCCGCGACGTCAACAGTGTCAAGACGTTTATCCACCCGTCCAACAAGAAGCTCAAGGCCGCCAAGGTCTGGGATGTGTTTCCAGACCAGTTGCTCTCAGCGAACAAGTACGCGATCCTGGTACGGTGGCTGGCTGCTGTGTGGGTGGTTGCCTTGAGTTTGGTGGACTAAACTGTGTCGGCTTGCTCTGATAGTCGTACGATTTGATGCCGTCCCACGATCTTCGAGGCAAGAACATTGCCAGCGTTGAGAACCGCGCACTGCTATGCGGTGTGTCCAACAAGCACAGCCCGGATGGCCTGCTCCGAGGCTCCATCCTGTTGCCGCACGCACGAGATGAAGAAGAGGTAAGGCTGCGATCGTGGTTCAAATGTTGTCGATGGGTGGCTGGTTCTCACGACATTGTCGTGGCCCCCCTCCCACCATCAGCACAAGGAATCCGAAGAACCGCAGAGCGAAAAGTACGGTTACTTTCGCGAGTACCAGCTCTCGATCGACAACCTAGATGCGGTGCGTGCCCAAAGGCGGTGGCTCCTCCACCACGACGCATACACAAGGAGCTTACGATATCATTCTGTGTTTCCCTTCTCACCCCACAGCGCTCGCGCGAAGACTCGCAGCACGTCATGTTCATCCTCGACCCGGAATCGAACCAGTTCACGTACACGGACGTGCTGCACCGCGTGCAGCTGCGCAAGACCAAGCACGTGGGCGAGGAGAAACGCCGCCGCGGTGCGATCGTCCACCGCCGACCGTATTCTGAGGGTGAATTGGAGCGACGCAATGCCATTCGCTTCGAATACGGCGGTCTCTATGACGACGTGCTGGACGACGACGAACACATCCGCGACTACAAGCGACAACGCGGCCAGGACGGTGGAGACGCTGCCGACTCGGACAACGAGGACCACGCTACGAAGACAAACGGTGCTGCAAGTCCGACCATCAGCGAGTCGGACAGCGATTGATCATCTCGAGTATGAGCTGCAGCTGCGAACTTTTAGCTCCTCGTATCAGCCTCTGAATCTAATACACATTCTTGAACAAGGCGAGGATGAATCGTGCCTCGCATAACGATCATTCGAGAAACCCAATCGTGCGACAGAGCGGTACTGTACTGTACCACCAAGCACATTGAAGCACGAGCATGGTGAACGGTACCAACAGCAGACTGTCACCCATTTCTGCATGCGCTGTCATCCAGCTACAGTATTGCTCACATCCTCTACTCTTGAGGTTGGATGCTGATGAGTCGACGAATCTGGATGAAGACTGGTGATTGGCTGAATGTGATCTCTGATTCTTCAAAATACAGCCAATCAAAACGCTTCATTCTTTGTTCGATTGGCTTTGCGCACTCTGATTGGTCAATCCGTGATTGACGTTCGAGATTCTTGAGCTCCCACCACGATGACGGGATCATCAATGCCGCCACGACATCCAACGATGCACGGTGTATCGTGTGCGTTCTCTTGTCGTGTTGCGTGATGGAGAACGAGTGAATCGCGGAGATTCACCATGAGCGTCTCATTTCCCATATTGGCAACTTCCTCAAAGTACTGTACCACGATGGCTCCCAACAACCAGGAAACACAGCAAGCGACTACAGCCACTGCGACACCGAGCGGCAAGGCTGTGGGCAACAAGACGGTGTCCACTGACCTCCCGATCTCTCTGGACACCGTGAACGCTCCACAGATTGAGCAGTTCACCAACGCACCACACAACTATTCCCCCACCGACGCCGGCATCTATACACTAGGCGATGGCACCGCGTTTGATCCTAGTGTCCACTTGGATATCCGCCCACCCGAGTTTGTCTACACCTCCAACTTCCAGCAGATCCCGTTCATTCCAGGCGAAACCAAGCCCGAGTCGTTTGCCGTGACGGAGCCTTTCGGATTGCTCTCGGATGAAGGCGTCGCGGCGTTCCGTGCTGTGATCGAGAACCACAAGAGCGATCCTCGCATCGCGCAGAGTGATGAGCGCGTCGAACTCATGCTGCGTGGCCTCAGCTTCGTGTCTCCGTTTGTCAACGGACTCTCCAACTCGTCGACGATCGCCCAGCTCACCAGTGACCTCAGCGGCACGCCACTCACCACACACTCAATGGCCACGACCCACGGCCACATCAACGTTGGTGCTGCCACTGGGCGTGTGGTAGACCCGTGGCACTTGGACTCGGTCGACTACGTCGTGGTCGTGATGCTCACCGATCCAAACACCTACCAAGGCGGGGCACTGGAAGTCGTTCGTCGCTCCACACCAGACGCCGCCAGGGCACTGGTCGAAGCTGGGCCCCTCAAAGACGAAGATGTACTGCGCGTGCGGTTCAAGCGAGCGGGCGACGCCATCCTCTTGCTAGGCACCACGCATCTCCACCGCGTCGCACCAGTACTACCTGGCGGGGCGCCACGCCTTTCAGCCGTGTTGCCATTCATCACGCGCCAGTTGCCATCCAAGGACCTGACCCGGTATGGTACATTCAAGCGCAAGGACCGGTTCGCCGCGATCGAGTATGGTCGCCACAAGGCGTGGCGAGCGCAGGGTTTCCTGGACCACCTCAAGGCGCTGTCATTCGACAAGACCACGACGAACGAAGTGATCCGTGACCTGTTGCTAGCCCGTGAAGAGCTGGACCATGCCATCCGAGTGCTGGCGGGCGAAGAGGACGACGAGATGCCCTTCTTTGACGAGGCCTCGGGCAAGTTTACCAAGCGAGCTTAAACATACGAATCTATCCTAGTCGACACACCACCATGTTTGCATTCATAGTAGTGTGTTGTACCTAGCCTCGTTCAGCGGTGGTTCGCAGCATTGCTTCGACTAATCACGGTCGACATGGTGCGCAGTGTCGTGTTCAACGCCACGCGCTCTTGTCGGTCCACACGTACTCGCTCTTCTTCGAGGTGCAAGCGTCGCTCTTCCAACCCCAGCGAGCGTGATTGGTTCTCAGCCTCAAGCAGGCGGAGGCGCAACAGCATGGCTCGTTCATCAGGCGTAGCGCCCTCTGGCAACGGCATTGCGTTCACACTCGTGCCATCGTGAATCACCGCTAGCCAAGGGTTGAGTGGCGGGCTGAAGCGCGGCTGGTGCCCACTGCTCGTTGTAGGGCGCTGAGATATCGACAGCGGATTCTCATTTTGTTGGCGTGTGAATAGTGAGAATCGATGGCGAAGGCCCGTGGCAGAAGACGCAGCAGACACCGCGGTAGTACCAGACAACGTGGTGCTTGCAGTGCTTCTGGTAGAAGAGGGTTCTCCATGAACGGACTGCTGACACTCCATCACATCGGATGATCCAGACCTAGTCACCTGCTGATTGATTCGTAGTCGAATGAGTGCTGGTCCCAGCTAGCGATCTTGGCGCCGGTGTTTGTCTCGCATGACTAGGCGTCCTGGATGGTCGGTGCGCGTTCATCTCCACAGGCTCATTTGTACCTGCCGTCGAGGTAATAGATGGAGTCGCTGCGCTCGTAGTGAACGCCTCAGGCAGAGTGCGAGACGTCACGATTGATCTGGGTCTCTTACACGCTGAGGTCGTGGCCGCGGTTGCCGATTTGGATGCACTCCGCTTTCTCGATGACTTTGGTGCTTGCTTGTCTCCTTTGTCCTCGGAGGACGAGTCGTCGCTGTCGTCCAGGTCTTCATAGTACGCCAGCGCAAGCTGCAATGCACTCGCTGCCCCGAACTGGCGCTTCACCAGGTACAACAAGAGCGTCATCGCCTCCTCCGTCATTTTTTTCTTCTCCCCCGAGGAGTGATGCCAAAATTACCCCAAGTGGAGAGATCATTCACTCCTCGGTCCTGTGGTCTCAACTGCATGTGTGTGTGATGGTATCCTTTGGTGGCACCAAGCTGCGACCCGGCTTACCGTTGTTGTCGGTTATCAGTGAGCGTCTTGAAAAGCGTTGAGATGGTCTCCATCGCTTGCTGCAACTCGTCGCGGCCTTCTTCGTTCCTGGTGCGTTGTTCTTTCAGTCGCGCAAGCGGCGAGCCTTGAGCTGCCGACGTCGTGACTCCTTGGTTGCCTTCTGTGGTCGAATACGCAGCCGCGCCACCTCGTTTTCGTGCATGAAAACTACCGGCGCCTATGGCTGCGCAGCACTTGTCGGCAGCGTGGAGGCTACCGCCTGTGGATTCGCAGCGACAGATTCATGTGGAGGAGCTGAGCCTACTGGAGCAATGCGACGCAAGCGACCGGTCGCATTCGTACCGTCAGTTGGTTGTAGATTGGTCGCTGCCATGAGATGTGATCCGTTACTCACTGGTCTGGTCACAGGCACCGCTGGAATAGTAGCACCACCAGTACTTGGTACAGCTGGATGCGACGTCGTGTACCGGTATGTACAGTACAAGTTGGCACGACGGCTCGCTCGTGGCTGGTTTCTGTCGCTTCCGGCGAGGGTGCTACACGCCCTCTGCTCGATCTCGCATCTCTCTCACTTGCGGAATCAAGTTATTGAGTGCTTGCACGTACTGCCACACGGACTCTTCGTGACTCTCGCGATCGCGCTGTGTGTAATAATACTGGTCCATTAAATAGAGAGCGCGGCACTTGCACACGGCGGCCTCGCTCCCCCTCTTCAGCACGCGTGCGATCTTGAGCCAAATATTCGTCCGACCATGGAGGCGAGTATTGAACGGGTCGTGGTTCACCACTTTCTGCATCAGAACCATGTCCATCGTGGGCGGAAACGCCACTGCGATTCGCTCTCTTGACGCTTGCGCAGCGGCGGCGGCACGGCGCTGTGTACGCGCGACTTCCTCGCCCTGCAAGCACTCTTCTTCATCCGAGCTGTCGTCGTAGGCCGAACTCATATCTTCTTCATCAGAGTCGAGGGCGACGCCATTTTCCATTGCGTTTTTTTCGAAGTTGCTGTTTGAAAAGGCCCCTTTATACGGATGAAATTAATCATGGAACTTGAAGAAATGGATAGATCCTTAGCTTAGTGAGGATGGAGTCGTGCCTACGTGTGGTAACGTCAAGAGCGCCAGGAACTCGTCGGTCTAGGGGCTACCGATATTCAGACGAGCTTGCTCACCGTCTATGATATCTGCTGATGCGGGCAGTGCAAACGACGTGATCCATTCCCCTTCTATCGTCCCTTGGACATGGCGATCATTGAAGATGAAGTCGTCTTTGATCCGGCCTCGAACCACATCGAGCTTGGCTGGCGTGGTTGGAGCGATATCTCTGGGTAGATTCGTGACCAGTCAGTCTGTCGTCACTCATAAATGCGTTCGTCTCAAGGGTGCGAGTCACTCGTCGTCCATCATGACACGACGAGCTCCGTCGTCATTACACTCTCCTCCTTCCGTCGATGCCTCGATCACTTCCATACGACCGCCACGCGCATCTTGCTTCGCTGAATGGTAGGCTCTTTGAGGAATGAGGCTGATAAAAGTTCCATTAGACCGAATGAAGCTCATGCACATCATGGGTACGCATTAACCCTTAATCATGCCCATGAGTCATGGGCCATGACACTCACGAATGCGTACCCATGAATCATGGGTACGCATTCGTGAGTGTTGGTCTTTAAATTATGAGCCAATCAAATGGCTTAGATGGGATACTTTTGGCCAATCATGGGAACGTTTGCTGAAAGGTCACGTTGGTTGAAGATTGAAGATACTCGTATGAATGAATGAACCAGCACGTAGTCGACGATGAAGATGCGTGGCGCACGCCTAGCAAAGCGGTACGGGATCAAGCGCATGCAGAGTCTGATGTAGAGTCACTAGCTCACAGCTCAAGTGTGAGCTCCTTCGTGAGCTCTTCGAGTGATCTCTCATCATTGAGTGATGTCGATCACACGCACGACGACAAAATCAACCAGCAGAAGGCAACACCCAAACCACTCTCTCCAGCGACCAGCAACCAGCGCAGCGAACAAGATAGCGGTAAGGAAGGAAGTGAAGGGTGCTCTAGCCTCTCCCAGTCGTCCAGCGACCATGAGGCAATCATGGAAGTGGTAGATCTATCGGATCTTTCATCCACTAGTGACACCACCGAGTCCAACGATTCGTCGACCAGCGCGACCGATTACCGCTCTGTCGTTATCATGGACGTGGAAGAAGAAGACGACGTGATGAATGACAAAGAAAAGGAAGAGGGCGAAGAATCAGCCTATTCGCTTTCGGCAGATGAAGACGACAGTGATTCTCCAGGAGACGATGATATCGATGCCCTATGGCGTGACTTAGACGCAGCGATCGCAGTGACCATTGCACAGGGCGCTATCGAATACGAGATGATAGGGTGGGACGAGCATGAGCTGCATGGATCATCATTTGAATCCGAAGATGATGGCTATGACGCCTCTGAATCTGCCTCATGTTCGAGTGGATGCAGTGGGAGTAGTGACTGCAGATCCACTTCAACACCAAGCGAGTTGAGCAGTGTTAAAGAAGTCAGCAAGTGGTACGCGCCATTCTCATTTGTCGTGGACTCGTCACTCGATTCCTCGTCCAGTGAGTCGTCGTTGCTCGAGTCCAGCGTCTCGAGTGCCCACAGTCTGCGAGAGGACAACGAGATCGATGACTTGGATTCGCTCAGTGATACCGATGGCAAGCACAACGATAGTGGTCGCCGCGGGATCGAGAACGTACCCGTTTCTTGGGCTCACGCGAAACCAATGGCCAGTGAAGGACCGCAAGTCTATCACACTCATCAGTTCATCCATGTGGCGGCAGCAAACACCTCAGACGACGATCTTGATCTATCACCGGACGAGCAGTGTCCCCAGGAGCGCAAGCCTCGCCACCAGACCTCGATCTCATCAAGACGGTTATCTCGTGGAATAACAGACCTGAGCCATCACAACGCATACGTGACTTATGGAGAGCTGGCGGGTATCCTCGCTCAGGTTGTGCCCAGACGCCCTAGCGTTATCCTGGACATTGGCTGTGGCACCTCCCGGTTATGCGACGAAATGGTGCTGCACGGTTATCGAACTGTGCATGGCATCGATTGCGACCCTCGCATCGTTGCCTTTCAGCGAGAACAACGTGTGGCCCAGCAACTGCCCTCGTATGTACAGTACCACATGATGGACGTGTCCATTCGACTCAATTATACCGACAAGACGTGCGACGTGATCATTGCCACAGCGACACTCGATGCGATCGCGTCGGCGGATGTCCGCGCAGCATACCCACACGCGCTGGTGACCACATTGATGGAGATTGTGCGGTGTTTAAAGCCTGGCGGGGTGCTCCTTGCGGTCAGCTACGTCGAGCACTGGATGGACGGGGCCACCCATACAGATCAAGAGGTGGTGGATGCATTCGAGCGATGCGAGATTCCGTGGTGGACGTGGCCTGAAGTGTCTCGGCTGCTTGGCCGCCAGCTTGTTCTCGTGGATCAGCATGCACTAGGAGTGCCACGAATGGTTGACGGCATTCCAACCAAGCCGTATCGTGTCTTGGTGTGGCGCCGACGAGAAACAGAACAGCAGCGGCTGCGCCGACTCCAGGGAGAGTTGAGAGACAAGCAGTGGATGCGCTATGAGT
Source organism: Pythium chondricola (assembly GCA_023337575.1). Lineage (NCBI taxonomy): Eukaryota > Oomycota > Peronosporomycetes > Pythiales > Pythiaceae > Pythium > Pythium chondricola. The sequence continues at coordinate 43,693 of JAADXF010000055.1, forward strand.
ACGCAGTCAAGCTACGCAACAGTGTCTCGCTCCGCCAACGGAGAGAAGACGAAGAACGAATGATTGAAGAGGCAAGACGGATGATCCGCGAAGATGAGCTGGCGCGGCGGCTGCGGTATGAGCAAGCGGAGCCTTTGCTGCAGCAGGCACGTGGCCGGCGACTAGCTTTATTCTATGCTGCTGTGTTGGAGCAAGATCGATTGGAAATGATAGTAGAGGACGAAGCGTCCTACTGTCTACGCAAGTATGAAAACAACCGGGAGCGGAGTGTGCTCATAGCTGCGGTCGTGGCCCAACTGATTGATACTTCGATCTTGAAGTCCGAGTCGAAGAATCAGTCGACGAGCCTGACGCAGAGAGAGGAGGCAAAGACCCAAGCTACGACTGCCGCTCCATCGGCGGAGCCTAGTCAACCAAGTACGGAGCGAGTTCGATGGAAGGCGGCTATGGTGAGGCTACCTCAGCCTCAAGGCGATGCACCGACCACCTCAAGTGACGAGGTTTCGAGCACAGAAGTGACTATGAGTCCAACGACGCCAACACCTCCTAGTCCATCAGTGAATGACAAGACCCCAGAAAACAGCTCGACGCCGACGATCACCGATGAGCGCAGTGATCACAACGATCATTGCGTCAAGAACCAGGAGACGAACCCACCTGATCCGTGTCCTGACCCACGACACGAAACGGAAGAGCGCGGCCCGGTTCAAGCCATGCCCGTGACCTCTGAATTTGATGCCGTGGTGATCTCCACCGGCGATCCCACACATGCTGCCTTAGTTGTTGTGGTGACCAACGATTCTGGGAAGACAGAATGCGCACAAGTACAATCACAATCGAGTCTCACCAGGCCAAGCATCGAGATCCGTGAACCCGATGCAAATCCCCCCGACATCGCGTGTGCTACTGAACCTGAAGCACGTCGATCGACACCAGAATCTCCGCGTGAGAACCAAGCGCGTCTCGAGACCACGCACACACATGAGGATGTCCAATCCAGCCCAGGGCAAACATTGTCAGGTTCTCCTCGTATGGTGCCTACTGATGAGTATGTGAGTGCAAAATTCGTAAGCATCCGAGCATCTGTATCCCAGAAAACGAATAGTCCAGTCAAAATGGAAGCATCTCCATCCGAGAGGAATGCAACGGAGACGGCTGACAACTCGACGTCCCAGGATGGAGCTGCCTCGACAGAATTGTCCAACCCGCTCGATATCCAAAACGCTTTGATCGAAGTCATCAAGAACTCTTCTACTCCTCCACGTGAGCCGCTCAGTAGCATGCAGGACGACGCCCCTAAAGTCAGTCGCGTGTGCCGAGAGGTTCTGGAGTCGATGCTTGCTGCTCTCGATTCATCAAACTAAGTACATTTAAATGTATCCCATATCAGTACATTTGGAGTCACTGGACCATTGTTTCTTCACAGGTCCAGATCAACTTGACTTGTTCCAAAGAAATCCAAACACACAAAACAAAACAAAAAATGCCGCCTCAACGCCACCGGTACACACGGTGCGTCCTGTTTACGGGGCAGCGCGCCAACAAAAGCAACGAGCAGGTGGTCTGCAAGTACTGCAGCGAGGGCGAGTCGCCACAGTGGGCGCTGCAGCACGCGCTGCTCTGCAACACCAAGAAACTCGTGAAGAACCACCTCCGCCGCTGCCGCTTCTTCCAGCTCGCCCAACAGAATGGCACGGAGGATCCCATCGTGTTTACAGAAGACGAGGAAAGCGACGGGGAGCACCGAGTTAACAACTCAAACAAGCGCAAGACGTACGTCCGAGTTGGCGGCAACGCCGACGCCGACACCTCGACGCCAACAAATATTAATACCGAGGGGAAACGAGCGCGGGTTGAAAATGCTGCTGCGGAAGCGGCAACTTCGCGCTGCGATTCCTCCTTTTCTACGCCATCTACGGTGGTGAAACGCGGCCAAGGCAGAAGGTCGGTCACACCCATCACGCTCTTCGATGCGGAGGTGTTCGGGCGGCTCGCATTGGACGCGACGTTGCTCAATGGTTGGCAATTCTCGTGGGTCGAGACGCTTGCGAGTGCAAAAATGCTTCAGTACTTGTCCCCCAACATATCGTTGCCGTCGCAAGAAGCGCTACGCGATCGTGTCCTCGTTTCCGCCGCCAAGAAAGCAGCCAGCGACGTGTCGGCGGCCATTTCACGCGAGAAACTGGGCTGCACGTTGGTGTTGGATTCCATCGACCATCTGATCCACGAGAAGAAACTCGGGATGGTCATGACCACGTCCACCGGTGAGTCATTTGTGTGGAACGTCAAGGAAAACACCAACGGCAGAGAGCTCGCGCCCGTCACCGACGCCGTCATCTTCACATTGAACGCGTTGGCGGTCGAGTCGGTGCCGCTCGTTGGTGTCGTCGCCGACTCCAACCGCGTGTACGCCAACGTTCGGCGCTCGCTGCGTCGCACGCGCCGTGATCTGATGGTGCTGCCGTGTCTGGCGCACCAGTTGAACGCGCTGGCCGCCGACGTGTTGGTGTTGGCGCCAACGTGGCGTGACGCAGTGGTGAAGGCGGTGGAAATTATGGCCGTGGTGCACGCGACGCCAACGCTGCGAGCGATCCTCATGGAAAACAAGAACAAGAAGACTCCAGCACACCAGAAAGAGCGTGTCTGTTCGTGGCAGAGCGTGTGTGCTGTTATCAGTGACGCGTTGGAGGTAAAGACACTCATGCAGGTAAGCGCATACGACGATAGGCCTACCGTGCATGCGTAGACGTGATGTTCATTGGCTGGTGCTTGCATTTGCAGGGCCAGCAAGAACCCATTGACGTGATTTCCTCGCAGCTCGTATCAGAGGAGCCAGTGGCGCAGTCGCTCATGGACGCCAGGCACGTGCTGTCGTCGATAGCCGCTTGGATTGATATCCTCACGTCACAGCAAGCAAGACTATGCCACGTGCCTGTGATGTACCAGACGATAGCGTCGGCGCTGGAGCGAGTCACGGACCCAGACACGCGTTCACTGCTACACAATCGACTCGAGGACCGGTGGAATGAGTGGGAACATCCGCTGCTGATCCTGGCGGTCGTGCTGAACCCTGCGTTTGGCTGGCAGGCCATCGACACGTCGTCTTCCGTCACGCTGATGCGACTCGGGTGCTGGGCACGGTACTACTACGAGTCGTTCTTCGGGTCCCAGCCGACTGAACTCTCGAACGAGCTGCTCGAATACATCGAGGGCGACAAGTTCTGGTGCTCAGCGACGTCCATCGCTGCGTTCCGTACTCCTACCGAGCAGAATCATCCGGTGCTTGGCGCTGACGTGCTCGCCAAGCTGTCGTTCAAAGCGGTCGCGTACTGGAAGAGCTGCAGTTCCGAGTGCCCCGAGCTGTCCAAGCTTGCGCTGCGGGTGTTTGCTGTGGTCCTCACATCAGCATCGACTGACAACTTGTTTGACCCGGTGCCAGCGTTAGACAAGGGCAGCCTATCCGACGATCTACGCATCGCAGCACTGCGAGTTCGTGCTAAGGCTCGCTTCGAACAACGCCTGCGTGTCAAGTCGCGTGACACTGCACCGCATGCATCCACATCGATCGACCACGCTACCTTTGATGCACTCTTGCAGCACTGGGCCAAGCACGGCGTGGATGACTTTGACCAGGACGTCCAACGTCACACGACCAAGGAGACGGAGGCGATCAACGCCATGTACGCGCATATCCACCCAGCCGACGACAAGTTTTCCAAGTACCCAGTGCTCTCACTGTTCAAGAACGACGAATCCACATCACCCCAAGCGACAGAGACACAGTGTACATAGTCGAAGCCCAACCATGAGGTCAGTGTCCGACAAATCAAATGTAATTGAACCACTCACGTATGGAAGACAGGCAAGCGCGCTTAGATCGAGAGGCCACCGACCTCGAAGGTGATCACCGACTTTGGTGGCACCGTCACTGTCAACACACGGCTGGGCAATGGGATCGACGTTCGCTTGTACCTGACGCCGCCATTCGTAGTCACCGTGGTCCAGTAGGGTGCCATCTTTGCCGTCACGGCCGAGTAACCGGAGAGGTTGTACGTCACCTTCTTTGCGCTGGAACCCGTGTTGACGGTCACAAGCACCAGCGTCTTTCGTGCGGCATCAAACGCGGCGACGGTCTTGCTGTCGCTGTTGCTGATGGCCTTCATGCCCTGGCGGATGTGGCGCAAGTAGTGCGCCATCACGAGAGAAGTACTTGGTGTTTGGCCCACCGATCCAGTTGTCGCCCGGGTTCGACTGCACCAGACCCCAGCCACCACTATCCAGCACCTGCCAGTAGATGAACGCCGAGACACCCATCTGGTTGATGTCCAAGCCGATGGAATCGGGCACATGCTGATGTCCGAGCCATCGGCCTCGCCGTACTCCGAGTCCCACAACTTCTTGCCAAGTTGCTTGGCCAGATCACGAAGCCGGTGACGATTGCCACCGCGATACGGATTCAAGCCACTGTAACCATGGGTGTTGTTGACCTTGTTGACGACGTTGAGCGCTGCTGGCGTGGATGCAAACGACTGCAGCGTCTTGAGCGAATGGTCAGGCGAGTTCTCATCCGACGCGGAGATGCCCACGGTACCTAAGCCATGTGCGTTGAGCTGCTCGCGAAGCGTCTGCACCACGTGCTTCTGGGTATTGAGAGTGAAGTGGCAGCCTTCTTGTGATCCTGCGACCTTCCACCAGTCCGCGCTTGGCTCGTTGAATGGCTCGATGAAGTTGAAGTTGATGCCCCACGCGTTTCGGGCCTTCTTGACCACCATGGCCAAGTAGTACCCGAACTCGTCGTAGGTCCAGTTCTGGAGGTTGTCACTATAATAGTGCCGCTCGAGCTACCGGCAGTCGCAGAGTTGTGGGTCATGCACCACGTGCTTCTGGGCATTGGCCTCGAAGATGTTGGCGTTGCGTGCCTTGGCCAGGCGAAGCATCATCCGCTGATTCCCGTCCACGTTCCAGTTCCAGCTCGTCGACGTTGCGTTGCCGTTCATCCAGTCGAGCCAATAGCTGCTGATGGTACGGAACGCCGGCATGTTGGGCGACACTCGCATCCACTTCTTGGTGCCATTGTCGTTGATCACGTTGCCACCCGAGCCACCGACGTTGTAGCGCGCAATGTTGAACCCTAGGCCAGGGAGCGTGGCGGTTGGCAGCACCACGGCGTCTCGGGGGGAAAAGATGGCGTCGGCGACGTCCGTGCGTGAGCCAAACACGTTGGCCCACCAGGCGAGCGACGTGCCTCTGCCTTCCCACGTCGTCAGCGTCGTGTGCGGCGACATGTCCACAGTGTAGTCTGCCTCGATGGACTGGAGGCAGAGTGCGCCGATGACGAGGGCCGTGATGCTCTTCATCGGGTAGGAGGTCTTGCGCAACGCAAAGAGAATGAGCAAGTGAGATCAATGAGGATCGATTGAGTGATGGCCAGACTCCATGTCGCGATCATCGTGGCTGACAGGAGTGATGCAGGTGAGCACGCTGACTTTCAAGAGTAGATCAGCGGCACCGCCTGGGTTCAGAAAGCGCTTCAGTATGTTGTAGAGACTCCTCCAAAACGACTGACCCATCTCAGTATTGCAGAGTGGACGGTAGTGTACGCTGCGTCGCAGCCCGTGTTGCAGCGGGTTCCCTCGTGTATTGTAGTGAGTAGTACACTGGACCAGTGTGTTTGCAGTAGTGGAGAAGCCATCCAGCCATCATGGGTGATACTTCAGTATAGGACTAAACTTCCGTATCGACATGTGTGACGTGGGCCTCGGTGAACACGAGGCGACCCGATGGCAACTCTAAACCACCGCAACTTGAGAGTTGTCGTGACGATCCGTGGTGGGTGGCACTCGTGTGGACTTGTTGCTCATCACGTACTACGTAGTATCTGGTGTCAAAGGTGTCTATGTTCTGTGATCCACGATGCATGCAGTGCATGCAACGATGTATGATGCACAGACAGCACACGGGACACCAAGACGTTGCATGAATACTACGTAGTACGCAGTACGTAGTATGTCGTTGCATTTCCTACAGGCCTCGTGGAGCACAGCAGTGGCTGCCTCGAACGCGGAGGCAGCCTGACTCCTACTATTACACTCACGCTGTGGTTCACAGTGTGAACTCATACTACTACTAGACATCATCTTATCGATGGCCACTACAATACTACTATTGTATTCTGCAAAAATCATGATAACGGGAAAGAGTGCGCTATAACTACTCCAATTTTACGAAAACCCCATACGATTACCATTTTCTTAGGGGTGATTTTGCGTGCTGAGTTCGATTTTGAGGTCAAAATTTGATGATTCGCGCTCGTTTGTGAGCTGTAAGTGTTCTCCCGACGCGTCTCGAGCTCAATTTTTCTTCGCGATTAGGGCAGGTCAAATCCGTCCTTCCGATTGGCCTAGACGCCAAAACACCTGTCGCGTATGGGACAGGCGCTACTGTATCGACTTTCGGTCGATTTCGTCGCAAAGTGCTGGATAAAAATATACGACCAAGCGGGTACCAGTGTGTAGAGGAGATTCAGAGCCATTCAATCATGTGCGAACCGTTTCGATAGGACCGGTCTACGGTTCGATATGCTCATTTTGGTGACGGCTTCACCACTCTCGTTATCATCATTTTTGCCGGACACAATACGTAGTACCAGAGTCGAAGTATAATACCGGTATGCACCGCCAGTGCCGGTGGTCAATGGAAACAATCAGAGGATGAGCGAGTCTCTCCGAGACGGCCACCGTATCCGAAGACAGCAAGCCTCAGAGCAACACTTACAATGGGGTACACATGGCGAGCGCCTGTCTATTCATCACCGTGAGCAGCCACACGCCCACCTTTCTCTCTCTCTCTCTCTGTCATGGTGGTTCGCATCACCCACTGTGTAACCCACTGTGTGCTGTTGATGTAAACCGCAGCGAGCGGCTCCGTACCAGTGCGTGTGTGTGTGTGTGAGTGGGTACCCAGGTCGCTTGCTTAGGCGGTGACGGCCTTCTCAAGCGGGTGCGGACGTGTGATGATGTCAAAGCGGTCCGCGCCGACGCCGATCCACTTGATGTGGGTGCCCAGGAGCTCCTCGATGCGGAGCACGTACTTTTGCGCCGTGAGCGGGAGCTCCTCAAAGGTCTTGCACTTGGAGATGTCTTCGTCCCAGCCGTCCATCTCTTCGTACTCGACCACCGACTCTTCGAGCAGTTGCAGGTTGGAGGGCATCCCGTCCACCTTCTTGCCGTTGTGCCAGTACGCGACACCGATCTGGAGCTTCTTGATGCCCGTGAGCACGTCCAGCTTGGTCAGGTTGAGCTCGGTGAAGCCGTTGACCATGTTGGAGTAGCGCATCTGCGGGATGTCGAGCCAGCCGCAGCGGCGCGAGCGGCCCGTGGTCGTGCCAAACTCGGCGCCGACGCGGCCCAGGTGCTCACCGTTGGCGTCGTGGAGCTCGGTCGGGAACGGGCCTTCGCCAACACGCGTGCAGTAGGCCTTGACGATGCCGATGATGCCGTTGAGGCGGTTCGGCGAGATGCCACCGCCCGTGCAGACACTACCGATCGACGGGTTGGACGAGGTCACGTACGGGTACGTGCCAAAGTCAATGTCCAGCATGGTGGCATTGGCGCCTTCCACGAGGATCTTCTTGCCGCTCACGTAGGCCTGGTTCAAGTAGTCGACCGTGTCCACGGTCATGGAAAGAATCAGGTCTTTGATCTCGCGGTAGTACTCGATCTCGGCCTCGACGTCCACGTTCAAGTCGGGGTAGTTTTGTTTGTAAAACTGGACCTGGTCCCGGAGCTTGTCGCAAAAGTCGTCAAAGTAGCGCAGATCCCCGACACGGACGCCATTGCGCAGCATCTTGGACGAGTAGGCCGGACCGATGCCCTTGCGCGTCGTGCCGATCTTGTTGCGGCCACGACGCTCCTCGTTGAGGCCGTCGATCTCCTGGTGCAAGTCCAGCACCAAGTGAGCACGGTCCGAGAGCAGGATGCGGCCTTCATAGTCGATGCCCATGCGCTTGAGCTCCTCGAGCTCCTTGAGCAGGCCAGGCAAGTGCACAACCACGCCGTTGCCCACTACGCACACGGCCTGCTGGTTGAGAATACCCGACGGCACGAGGTGGAACTTGTACTTCTTGCCCTCGTGGACGATGGTGTGGCCAGCGTTGGCGCCGCCGGCCACGCGCGCGATCACGTCGTAGCTCTGCGACAGGTTGTCCACGAGCTTGCCCTTGCCTTCGTCGCCCCATTGCGCGCCGAGCACGACGTCCACGCCCGGGTTGAGCCCGTCGTGGGCACGGTGCGGGTTGGCCACCGCACTCTCGATGCGGTTGAGCTTCGCCACAACCTCCCGCAGCATCGCCTGCGTGGCGGCGTCGCGGCCGATCGGCTTGCTGCCTTCGCACTGCGCCTCCGAGGAAGAAGACGCGGCGGCAGCGGCGACGCCGAGCAGCGCCGCGACTGGCAGCAGGAGGCGAGCCGAGGAGGAAGACTCGCTCGCCTCGACGGCGGCGACGGCACGCAGCGCGTGCGCCGCCGCCTGGCGGTGCTGCTGCCCCATGGCGCGCTTAATCGCACCCACCACGACCTGCATGATGCGTGCGGTTGCTGTTATTCCCTCGTCCGTTTTGAACGAGTGGTGGTACCGACGACGGAGGCGTGATGTGCGGAGCTGGTGGGGACAACAGTACTGGATGCGCAGGATATAAAAGACCCGTGATGGTGGGTTGCCAGCCAATCAAACCGCGGAATTCGATCGCAACAAGTTGTCAACAACGTCACGAAAACACGACAGCAACCAAGCAGAAAGGGGGGAACTACCGCCGGTAGTCTACCGGTGACGTACCGGTAGCTAGCATTAGGTCTTCTATTTAGAGTATTTTAGTCACCTCGTTAGAGTGACAAAGAGTGGTCGCGATTATGGTTTGACAAGAAATGATGATACAAAGCTTCAAAGCAACCAGGAAGGAGCGGCGGACACCATGAGCGACGTGCCGGCGCGCCCCGAGCAGTTCACGCTCGAGTTCCTGCAGCGCGTTCTCGATGACGACGCTGCCTCGTCCTCTCGCCAGAAGATCTTATCGTTCTCGTGGAAACCGATGGAAGTTGGTGTCATCTCCGAGGTCGTCGCGCTTCAACTCGAGGTGGGACCTGCTCATGGCGACGGCGCCGCACCCACCGAGCAGCAGCTCATCGCCAAGTTTCTGCGCCCCGAGTTCCCATTCGAGCGCATGTTTGTTGTGGAATCGAACTTCTACAAGAGCTTTGCGAACCCACCGACCGTCGCGGCGTTCCCATTCGCACTGCCCCGTGCGGTCTTTTTGTCGACTCACCTGATCATCATGGAGCGAGTGCCCGCCATCAAGACGTACTCATGCGTCGATGGCTGCCCCGAGGATCAAATCCTGTCCGCCGTCACCACACTGGCACACATGCACGGTCGATTCTGGTCGGCAGACTGCGCCGAGCTGTCGCCTTCGGCTGGCATTGGCAGTGAGCTCTCCGCCGACGCCAAGCAGACCCAGTTCCCCACGTGCTGGCAATCGTTCGTCGATGACATCCCACTGCCAGATGCGGATCGTCAGCGCATTACACAGGTCTGTGAAGCACTGAGTGCCCAACCAGAGTGGGTGGGTTCGATCCACGACGCGGTGGGGAATGGCCCGAAGACGCTCATCCACGGCGACTTCCACACCGCCAACTTGCTCTTCCCATCCACTCAAGACGGTAACCAGCCATGCCTGTGGCTAGTCGACTGGGCGACGTGTGGACGTGGCAACCCCATGCGCGATCTCGCCTTCTTTTTCATGGTCGGCGTGCGTTCCGAGCACCGTGCTGTGCTGGAGAGCGCGAGTTTGCAAGCGTACTACGACGCTGTCACAAGCGAAGGCGTCACGCACCTCTCACTCGACGAGTGGAAGGAGCACTATCGCGTGTGTGTGCTAAACCAGTTGATCACACTGGCCGTCTACGATAACTTGAGCAAGCACTTGGCCAACAACGCCACGAGCGAGAAGCTACGCGACGAGCTCCATGCCCACTTTCGCGAGGTCAACTATCGCTCGTGCTACGCTGTACTGGACCATTTCGACGAGCAGGAACTCGCCCGACTATACTTAACACAGTAACACAGTAGGTAGCAGAGAAGGCAGGATCGTGCTTGCGCTGGCCACTGGCGCTGAGCTTGCTCTTCAGCCCACCACAATAAACTTGAGTGCGAGTCCGTCGACTGCCACATCCCATTGGTCTCCACATGCAATTCAAGCCGGGTGGTAGATCGCGGATGCACATCATTGCGTAGGCCGGTCCTGGAACTCGCGGTGCGCCTTCGATTTGGATCGCGGGTTATTTTGAGAGGAGATGATGCGATCGTCATAAATGTACGTCCCATACGCTGTCGGTGCAAATACACCAGCCCACAGCGATGCGTCCCACTGTGAGGCCAGTGTGGTATCAAGTCGCATGACGCGCTCGCTGACGGGTGACATGCGATGTCTTCGGCTTGGTGGCTTGATGGACAGTCTTTTAGCCGTACGGCTCCCATCCGCTCTTGCATTCACGAATCCACCAGTGACTGCCTCCATCCAACTCGAGCGAAAATGGCCAAGCGATTCACCCACGCCTTCCTCGCAGCAGCGGTCGCACTGCTCGTCGCTGCCCCTATGTTCACTGAAGCTGGTGCCACAGCGACTGCCTCAACCAACGTGCGCAGCCTCAAGTCGATGACCAGTGGCAACCCACCAACCAAGCCAGTGTGCGCTGCGGTTCCTCGGCAGGGTGACATCGCGGAAGGCATCGACCTCATCACCGATCTGTCCTGCACGGCGGGTGAAGTCGGGTGCCTCGGTGTGAGCTGCCGCTACTGCATGCGGTGGGAGACCAAGCACTCACGCGGACTGGTGAGCTGCGCGTCGATCGAAGCCAGATCGAATGCCGCCACGCAGTTGGCAGTCGCGGTCGAGGCCAACACCAAGTCGGAAGGCACGTCGGTCGGGCTCAACACTGTGGGCACGAGCGGGTCGAAGGCGTTTGAGTTCAGCGTCGTCATCGCGCTCTGTGTGGCCGGCACCGTCGCCGTGCTCGCGTTCGCCACGACCAAGCTGGTGCAGCGCCGCCGCCGGAACCGCGAGATGATGGCCACGCCCACGAGCCTCGCCCAGTATCGCGCGTCCGTGTTTGAGATCTAGATCTAGATCGCCGCCTTCATCCCTTCTGCATCGCATGTCGCCACCTTCCGTACATATAGATAATCGTAGCCATACGCCTTGATCTGGATTTGCTCGTCAGTCTTGCGTGGGTCCATTGGCGTAGCGTGTGGAATCCTAGCACGCATCAGGATTCAGTGCACAGTCGGTCAGATGAGCCGATCGATCACCACAATCTTTCAGCCCACCATGGCCACGCGCCATGCACACGGACGAATCCAAGCGGCACTCGCGCGAGTCCGAATCAGGAGCCGTTTCATTCTGCTGCGGCGGCGATGGATTCGGTTTCTCCTGGAACGTGGGGCGACCTGGGATGGTGCAATCGGCCACAGCGAGTAGTGACCGAGATGCTGTTGGTGGGGCCCTCCGAGAAGAGGAGCAGTTGAGGCCAGGGGTGTTTGTTGGCGCGATAACCGACGGATCTTCTCGCGTGAGTCTGGGCGGAACCAGAGGAACGTACCGTAGACATGCCTCTCAGCTGCACGCGTCGCTTCAGCGCAGAGCCAAATGTGGCGCCACGACTGCTGGGTCGGAACGAGGAGGTACCTAGCAGAGATAGGTATGCATCGGTTCGTGTTTGCCTGCTGCAGGCCATGGTCAATCGTGAATATCCACTACACCGTCCACATCGTTGTAGCGAAGAGACGCCTCGGGTTCTTCTTCGTCTTCGTCGTCTTGTGGTGCGCTGATGGTGCACACTCGTGGATGGTCGTCGCTACTGCTGCTCGCAGCACTGCAACTGGCGGGATCGATCCCCGTGACGGATGCTGCGAATCCGCCATGTCCTCAGCTCTCGCCATCGAGCCAGGCGATGCTTCTGTCGCTCGCACAAGACCCGACCTGTCGTCCCGCACCACGCAGCTCCTCGTGCTATAACAACCACTGCCGTATCTGCTGGACGCAGCTCACCGACCTCAACAAGATGTTTGTGAGCTGCGAATCACTCGCACCGGCCTCTGTTGACGACCCGATGGTCGCGCCAAGTGAGGTGACGCCAGAGCCAACCACAAGTGGTCCGGTGGCTCCCACGCTTGTGTCTGAACCGACAACGACGGCGCCGGTTGTCGCACCAACGTTCGTGCCTCCGCCAGAGCCGACTACGGAGGAACCACCGGTAACACCAACGTTTGTGCCTCCACCGCCTGAGCCGACGACTGAATCCCCACGGGTGGGTCCAACGTTTGTGCCTCTTCCAGAGCCGACGACTGAGGTGCCTCCCCCAGTAGCACCAACGTTTGTGCCTCCACCTGAGCCAACGACAATTGAGCCAACAGAGGCGCCAACGCTCACTCCACCAACGGAGCCTTCTCCACCGGTCGCACCGACATGGGCACCACAGCCATCCTCGGTTGCTGATTCAGGAACAGTGACGCCGACTGAGGAACCGACCGAGGAACCAACCGAGTCGCCGACCGAGGAACCAACCGAGTCGCCGACTGAGGCGCCAACTCCGGCGCCTTCGGAGAAGCCGACGGTCGAACCGACAGAAGGACCAACGGATGCACCAACGGATGCACCAACGGAGAAGCCGACCGATGCACCGACGCAGGAGCCAACAGAGGCTCCTGATGAGCCGACGAAAGTACCCACTGGTGAACCGTCCGAAGGCCCTGACGCAGAGCCAACGGAAGAGCCTGCTGGTGACGACGTGGGCGCTGTGTCCTCCTCCGACTCCTCTGATGACGACGGGTCCTACGACTTGTCATCGTCGGCTGATAACGGGTCCACCAAAGGGTCCTCGGATGCCAGTGATGACGCCGACAACGGTGTAAACGAGGATCCCGTTGCCGTGTGCCCCGCAGAGCTGACGGAAGCCGACCGCGACGCAGGCATTCGCTTGATCACCGATTCGTCGTGTGTTGAAGGCGGTCTTGGCTGCTACCTGATGGTGTGTCGTTTCTGCAAGATCCGGGAGACGCTGCAGTCGAGCCCCTTCTTGAAGTGTGTGGACATGGGCTTCAACTTTACGGGCGATGAGTTTGACGGTACCGACGACAGCGCGACCGAGGCACCGACGGATGAGCCGGCAGATCAAACCACGGAGGAGCCAAGTGTGGAGCCGACGGAAGAACCTAGCGAGGAACCGACGGACCAAAATTCGGAAGAGCCAAGCGAAGAGCCATCACAGGAGCCGAACGATGAACCAAGCGACGAACCGACGGAGGAGCCAAGCAGTGAGCCTACGTCGGAGGAGCCATCGGAGGAGCCGATGTCGGAGGAGCCATCGGAGGAGCCATCGGACGAGGAGCCATCGGAGGAGCCGACATCGGAGGAGCCGAC
>JAADXF010000056.1:0-56728 GCA_023337575.1 Pythium chondricola
CAATCTGATTGGTGGATTCATCCCGAATATTTCCATGTGTGCTCTCTTCCCAGAATGTTGTTGGAAAGTAAAACTACAGAAGCCCGAGCCACAACCCAGCAACAGCCACCTTCTGTTGCGAGTGTGGTCGAGAGGCCCAGTTGACCCAGACTCCAGTTTGCCCTGCTTCCTGGCTTGGCAAGCGAGTGCGTTTCTTCGCTTTCGTCAAGCACGAACCGTAGCAACAGCCAGTTGGGTCTGCACTTCTTCCAAACAATTTGGCTCTCGCTGACTGCAAGTCTCGTCCTCTGAGCCACCACCAGCTGGGTCCCTTGTCTGGAGAGGAAGAGAGAGAAGAGCAGGTCAGAGTCGGCGAGAACGCGACCGCAGAGTTCAGGGCGAAAGAGCGAGTAACAAGGCAGTCCTCCGGACGGTGAAAGCCGAGCGACGCCACCAGCCCACACGCACACACACGACGCGCCCACTTGTGATCGCTCACGCTCAGCGCGCCGCTGAACCACGACGCCACGAGCATATCGGCCGCTCGACACTTCATTTCTCCCCCCTTCTTAGATTTACACACAGGGGAAACACGAGCGCCGCCTCGACAGGTTTGTTCACTTCTGTCGTTCCCCGGTGGCGGAGAACAAAACACATTCTCACTGGAGACAATTTTTTGTTTTCATTCCACCAGGAACACACGCTGGAGCAAAGAAAATAAAGAATGAGCTCTGCGAATAATGACCGCCGATGGAGCCTTGCGCGCGCGACCGAATTCTTCAGCGGCGACGGTAAGCCGGACATGCTGGACATCCGCGGAATGACCGCCGTGACCAAAGGCGCCACGGGCAAGCGGGACAAGTTCCGCAAGAGCGTCTCGCGATGTGGCGTTTCCATCTACGGTCCCAAGCACTCCCAAAGCGCTGAAGTGACGGCGGCTGCGGGGGCTCGTGAGCGCATTTTCATCGAAGACCCCCGCGCGCCATGCCTCACGATCGACTACTCGAACGACGCGTACCGGTTGCTGCCTTCGTCGGAAAAGTTCTCCGCGCACACGGGTGTGTGCCAGATTCTCGGTACCAAGTGCATCCGCGGCGGCAAGCATCGCATCAAAGTCGGTGACATCATCCGCTTCGGCTCGGTGGGTCTGCTGGTGACGGAGATTGACACGGCCGGGCTTGGCCCGAACGACGCGTCGCTGTCGCCGTCTGAGATCAACACGCTGATCCAACGTGTGATCTGCCACGACGAAGCCATCGCGGACGTGGACAGCGGGCTGGACACGGACGACGACGCTGGTGACGCGTCGGGCAATGACGAATCGAAGCCGCGCGCGTCGGCGCAGCGCCAGTCGACGAGCGCGATGTGCTACGTGTGCTACGACGAATCGGAAGAAGGCAACCCGCTCATCGCGCCCTGCAAGTGTGCCGGTGATACCAAGTACATCCATCTCAACTGCCTCAAGCGGTGGAACACGAACGGTGAAAAGAATGAGATCTGCACGGTACTGGACGAGTCGAACGCACGCACGTGCTCGATCTGCAAGTCGCCGTACCCGTCCAAGACCAAGCTACCGAACGGCAAGTACATTTCGCTGCTGCCAGACCGCCTGAACCCACCAAGTATTATGTTCCAAGTGGTCACGAAGCACTCGTCGTCGACGCTCAACCTCTCGACCAAGTACCAGCTGAGCTACAAGATGCTGCTGGAGAACGACATCCACCGTCCGCTGATGGTTGGGCGCTCGTCGCAGTGCGACCTCGTGCTCAAATACCGCACGGTGTCGACGATCCACGCCGAGATCCACTACGCCAAGGGCGAGTTCTTCCTCAAGGACGCCGGCAGCTCCAACGGCACGCTGCGGTACATTTACCGTCCGCTCACGCTCCACAACAACCAGTCCCTCCACGTGAAGTTTGGACGAACCGTGTTGTCAATCAAGCCGACCAAGAAGATCCGGCTGCCCCACTTTTTCGGCGGTGGTGGCCACAGCGTGAGCAGCAGCAGTGGCCGGATTGACGGCTACGACGATGACGAAGAGCTCTCGCACTTCACCACGCCCACGAATGCACGGCAGCAGCGGGCACACATGCATAGCTTGCCTGGTTCAAATCCACCACCGCAGTCCTTCGGCCAGCACCCACCGTCGACGACGCACCAGTCCCCCGCGGCGCCACCGCAGAACCTGCATGCGATGCAGAACCAGTTCCAAAACCTGGATCTGTAGGCGAGGAGCCAGCACTATCAACCCGGAGGCACTGAAACCCGCGTCGGTCGTGTAGTAGTCGAGCTCTGTCTGCCTCACATCTGGCGTCCATCAAGCGGCGAGCGGGTGAGTGGTGCGGTGGAGAGCTCTACCCATGGGGCGTTTCCTTATCAATTTGCTGCATTTTGCCTTTGTCTTTCGCTCTTTCTTTGGTTGTTTTTTTGAAAGAATCCGATGCGTTCCATTCATTCACCACCTCCGCCGGAACAAGAGCTACCGGTAGTATTTATTTCCTACAGGACGCGCACACACACGTTGATTTGAAACTGCAATACTACGTATTACTACAGGACAGGACAGCGCACACCCTGCCCGCCTTCTTCCTCCACATGGCCTAGTCATCCGCAATATTGGACTCCATGACACTGCGCGCCATGGTCTGGAGCATGGCCTGCTGGAACCGCGCGGCAATGCGTGGGTGCTGCTGCTGCAGTAGGAGGTACTTGGTCTTGCTCAGGTAGAACAGGAACGTCGTGGCCTTGGCCTCGGCCGTGAAGGTTTGGCGCGCATTCAGAATCAACTCGGACGCGCCCACCATGCCGCCTTGACACACTCGCACGATGCGTTTGCGGCCAGAGAAGCCAGGCCCCAGGCCTTCGTACACACTGGAAGGTAGGTACACATCCACTTTGCCGTACCCGATAAAGTACGTGCCTGTGACGGGCTCGCCGGCGCGGTAGGCACACTCACCGGCCTGCTTGATGATCGGCTCGATGTAGAGCTCTCCGATCTCCTTGGTGAGCGTGGCTGCTTGCTCGTCCTCTCGTCGTGGCAGCAGATCATCCAGCAGCTCCATACTACACACTGCATCACGTGGTGTGCTCTCGCTGAGAGGGAGGATGCCCTCCGCCACGAGGATCTCGTCCTCGCACCATTCGAGCGCCTTGTCCACGGTGGCAAACATGAGCGAGCCGATTGTATCGGCATCATCGGCCTCTTGCTCTTTGCTGTCCACGATCACTTCATGGACACGCAGCAGCGTCTCGATCTGCGGTGGCACGTTGGCAAAGACCAGCACGATGCCGTGCTGGGCCAGCAGTTGCTTGGTCACGTGGAAGCAGCTGCGCACGGCGGTGGCATCCACGCCGCGCACGCGTTCAAAGTCGAGGATGAAGAACCGTGTGCGCACGGCGTGGAGCGTAGCCACGGAGCCGCTGCTGTGGAACGCCGGCGCGTGGTGCTGTGGGTTGGTGTTGGCGTGGCGACTCGACTCGAGCGTCATCAGTGCGTCGTCGTCGTTGGTCTGGCTGTGGTGCTGATGCCTCGACGGTAGCGGTGGCGACGCGTACAAGCCATGGATGGTAGTAGAAGATGAAACTGGTTCTGCCGGTGGCGCCTCGTGGGCGTTAACCAGCACGTGCTTGCGCACCTCTTCCATCATCGTGACCGAGCTGCCGAAGAAGATGAAGCCGTCGAGCTCGAGCGTGACGATCGAGAGCCGCTCGCGCTGGAGCAGCTCGCGCTCGTGGAGGTTGCGCTCGACGCGGGAGCGCTTCATCACGCGCTTGACGCTGGCGACAGCGATGTAGGACCAGATAAAGTTGAACGCGGCCACGACGATGCCGAGCACGATGCCGACCTCGAGGTTGGACACGTTCATGACCAGGAAGGTGAGCCACACGATCACGTACTCGCTGGGCAGCATCTTGTGGCGCGCGTGCCACATCCACTCGATCATGAGGTCGCACGCGATGAGCGTCTGCAGCGCGCCGAAAAACATCTTGGGCACGTACGCGATCACCGAGACGGGCAGCAGCACGATGGCCACTTCGAAGAGCACGATGAGCATGCCGTTGAGCCGTGAGTCGAGCTTGGCACGCATCGTGAATATTGTCTGCGAGAAAATGTACGAGCCTGTGAAGCCGCCCGTGCACCCGGAGACGAGGTTGGACCAGCCAACCGTCTGCAGCTCGTGGTTGTGGTCCAGCGGTTGGCCAAGCGCCATCTCGACCGCGGCCACGTCCAGCGAGGACGAGAACGCCACCACAAAGTACATGGCGACCCACGTGGGCAGCTGTGGCAGGAGGTACCGCATGTCCATCAGTTGGAAGTCGTAGAACTGGTAGATCTCGACGATGGACCTCGGTGCCGCCGGTGGCGGGCTAACCCACCCGGCGTCGCGCGCCTCCTCGAGGGAGATGCCACCCACCAGCAGCACGAGGTAAAAGAGGATAAGGATCGCAAACATGCACCCAGGTAGAATGGCGACGTGGTCCGAGTGCGAGAGCATGTAGAAGACGGCGAGTCCCGTCACGACGCCTGGGATGACGAGTGTGAGCGACTCCATGGTGGCTAGTTGCACCCAGTCGGTCGGGTCTTTGATGGTCTTGCCCGACATCATGCTGAGCCCAGCCTCGAGACAATAGAACCCGATGAACGCGAGGTAGCCACCGACCACAGGCATGGGCAAGTACTGCACAAAGCTGGCAAACTTGAGCTTGCCCGTGATGATGAGTGCGACGCCGAGCAGCGCCGTGGATGCTGCCAGCGTGAAGAGTGTGGTGGCGATGACTTCTTCCATGGAGAAGTGCTCGTTCTCCTTGGCGCGCAGCGCCTGCACGATGGAGGACGCCATGGCAGAGAGGAAGATGAGCCCGGCGTCCTGCACCTGGCCGACGGCGAACGGCAGCGTGCTGGAGATGGTGAAGCAGAGCTGGTGGATCGCCGCGGACGTGAGCACGAGCTTAATGAGGTCCGACATGTAGGGCTGGAACGCCGGGTCGCGGAAGATGATCTGTGCAAAGCTGATCATCACCGGGATGCAAATGGTGGTGTTGAGCAGACCATACAACGCGATGCGGACGCCGCGGCCTTGCGCATTCGCGGCGGAGGACGGTGTGCTGTCCATGTGCACGATGGGGAGCACCTCCTCCATGGATTTGGGCTCCTCCGAGCGGCTGCGGCTGGCGCTAGCGCCACCGATGGGCCGCCGCAGGTGGTACGAGTGCTTGGGCGTCTTGAGTAGGTCTTTCGCGGCCGAGAGCGGCGCTGGCTTGCCCTGTGGAGCGGAGGGCGGACGAGGAGCTCCTCCAGAGGAGGAGGAGGAGGGGAGGGCAGAGCCGTAGCTCACGACGTGCGCGGGCGAGTTGGGCACGGTGGCGTAGGCGGAGCGGCGCATGGTGCGCCCCCTTGGCGTGCGCGCCATGGCACCCGTCGAGTCCATCGTGGCGGAGGATCTATTTCACACACAGCGACGGAAGAAGGGGGACTCGTGTCCGATTGACTGAAGAAGAGAGCGATGTGTGTGACAGGGTAGAGTGATGTATGCAAGGATGGAAGGTGGATGCAAAGCAGCGAGGGCAGGGCCGGCAGCTGCTGGCGGTCAATCGAGACCTGCGGACGAAGGAAAAAGATGGAGTCATTCGTGGGAGTGATCATCGTGGTGTGGACCACGCAACTTGAACTTGAGAATGGAAAATCCCAAACTTTGGGTTTGGGGAAAGGTATGTATACTCGTGTGTATACTTGATAGTGCCATGTCGTTCTTGTGAAATTTAATCTGTCGTCGACTGTAGATGGGTGCAGTTGGCGTGGTCGCGGCAAGTTGAACCAATTCTGGGGGCATCAATTGGTCACTGGTGGCGCACTCTCTTTGCCGGGCTGTATCTGTCCACGGAGAGCACCGCAGCCGCTGTACGTCGCATCAATCCATTCCCCATCTGATAGAGAACCCATGATCGCGAGCGCGAAGAACGCCGAGTCCGTGGCGCGCCGCGAGCGCGAGGAAGAAGAGCGGCTTGTGGCCGCCGACGCTGACGCTGAGCTGGACGAGGACGAGGTCACGACCGACGTGTTCGAGGTGGATATTAGCGGTGGCTCATCACCGTGGGCCACGACCTTTCTTGAGTGCGCATCCGAGGGCGATCTCGCCACCGTGACCAAGTTATTGGACGACGGCAAAGTGGACCTGAACGACGTGGACGTGGACGGCTTCACGGCGCTCATGATCGCGGCAGCCGAGGCGCAGACCGACGTGGCCATGTTCCTGCTGTCACGCGGTGCCGACGTGTCCATTCGCACGCACGAGATGCGCTCCACGGCGCTGCATTTCGCCGCCAAGGTATCACATTCCACTTGATCTGTGGATGATACATCGACTGACAGATACGCTGTGGACAGAGTGGCGAGGCGCGAGTAGTGGAGGCGATCTGCAAGCAGGATCCGCAGCGTGTGGATGCACAGAACCTGGATGGCGGTGCGTGCAATCCAACGCACTGCTCCTAAAACTGTTGACTGACCCTAGGTACATGTTATACTTGTTCTGAGGTAGACACACCGCTCGTGTGGGCGTGCACGGAGGGCCGCGCGGACGCGGTGCGAGCGCTATTGGCGCACAATGCGAACGTGAACGTGGTGAGCCACCGCGCCATGTCGGTGCTGATCTGTGCGGTGATGCTACGAGGTCGTGACGTGAGTGAACTGGAAGACGACGAGTCGGAGGGTGACGACGACGACGAGCCAGGCGTCGCGTCGGACACCGACCGCGCCGAAATCGTGCGCATGCTGCTGGCAAAGTATGTATACCCACGAGTACATTCCTGTATGCTAGCTCGTGGAGACTGACATATGATCGTTTGCTTGACCTAGGAACCCGAAGCTGGTGAACTACCAGGACCGAGATGGCAGCACGGCGATGCACCTGGCCGCGTCCCACGGCTACATCAAGTGTGTCAAGGCGTTACTCGAGTTTGGAGCGGACATCACGCTACGAAATGCCATCGGACAGACAGCGCTGGAGGAGGCGGAGGAGACGGGTGTTGGTCCAACGAGCGACCTATGTGTCCAGTACTTGCGGATCATTTGGAAGAGGCTCGAAGAAGAAGCGGCCGCGAGAATGATGGCCATGCTGGAAATGGAAGAAGCGGCTCCGTCATCAAGTAACTCGAACAGTAAGTCAGCCAAGAAAGGAGCGAAGAAGAAATCCAAGAAGGCGAAGCAAAAACGAGGAAGCAAAACGACCACGGCAGCGTCTGCAAACGCCGCGGCGACCGATAAGGCGACTGACGATGATGATAAGGCCCAGTCGAGCGGTGAAGGAAGCTCTGAGGACGAGGATCAGGTAAAACCCAGTGCACCCGCCGTCGTCGACAGCTCTAAAGAGCTCGTGGCTGTGAAGAATACGGAGCAACAGGAGTCCCAGGTCCACGAGAGCGATAACGCGTTGCAGGATGGAGGCGTGTGGACCACAGTTGGCCGCAAGCACCACCAGTACCTCGCCCAGCGAGCCGCCGAGGCTTCGTCGGATACTCAGGAAACCAGTGCACACCAGCAAGCTCCACCTGCGAGAACTGCGAGAACTGCGACAAAACACGACGAGCAAGCAAGCACTGCCCCACAGAAAAGTAAGTTAGTGCGAGATATCGTGCGTTACTTATCATGCTCACCGACGGTTCTTGCAGAGACCCGACCCGTTACTCCTCCACGGCCACCAGTGACACCTCCTCGTCCTGAAACAATCCCCCCTCCGCCCGGCGCTTCCTTCAAGCCGCTACAGCTCCCACCATCGACACCTGTCCCAAGTGCTGCGTCGAAGGTGACACCTCGCGCTGGTAAAGAATCTCCCACAGGACCGGCGAGCAAGAGTACGTTTGCGGAATATTGCATGCATGTGAAGCTGATCAATTCTCATTGCGTTGTGCTACC
Source organism: Pythium chondricola (assembly GCA_023337575.1). Taxonomy (NCBI): domain Eukaryota; phylum Oomycota; class Peronosporomycetes; order Pythiales; family Pythiaceae; genus Pythium; species Pythium chondricola. The sequence continues at coordinate 7,889 of JAADXF010000056.1, forward strand.
ACTGTGCAGTTGTGCCGGTCAGTCCTCGATCCTCCAAGCGAGGTTCACAGTATACTGCAGTCGATTCAGTCACGGCGGTACCTACTGTCACGCCTCCTGCTCCTGTATCGAGGATGCCTACGTCGCCACCTCCTCTCGGAAGCCCGTTCAGTACGTTCCAGAGTCTCCACCACAGCAATCGACTCTACGAACGCTATGAAGTACCGGATCGGGCCAGACCTGCTTCATCATCTACGCCGCTGGCCTCATCGCTCTGGCGCAGCTCCTCGACTGTCAACCCTCGGTTGCCTAGCGATGAGGCGCCGACATTTTCCTTGACGACATCAACCACCACGCAGTCACCACCCTCCACCATTTGGCGCTACGCGTCTCCGCTTACACAGCCGGTGTCTGTTGATCGAAGTCTCGTCACGTCACGGCGTTGGACCCCATCCAGTATGGCAGAACGATCTCGTGAAGATGAACTCCGTCGCTTTCTCGAGTGCGGTCTGTGCGGCGAGCTCGTGAACGACAATCGACAGTGTAGTACAACTCAGCCATCACGCTGCCTTCAGCTGTATTGCATCGGCTGCCTCGTGCGGGCCACGGCATCTCCAGCGTCAAGCTTCCAGTGCGTCAAGTGTCGCCGACCCGTGGATCCACGAACCATGGAGCGGAATGAGCTAGTACAAGCACAGGCAGCCACGTGGGGACTGGCGGCCCAGCGGGCTTCCAGCCATCTCCACAAGACCAGTGCCATCGAGGAGATGAAGCGGCTTCTCCAACACTGCGGCGACAGGATTCAAACGTTGGACATCGACCCAGTCGCACTTGTCCCAGGTGCCAATCTCTCATCACTCAGCGTCGGTCAATTGGATGCGTTGGAAGATCTTCACTTGCAAGCACTGCAACAGATCACGCAGGCCCGCATCGAGAACGCTCGCGCGATCGAGCGACTTCGCATTGAAGAGTACCTCAAGACGCAACAGGATCTGTTCCAGTTTACTCCACAGCGATAATAAAGCAATCGGGAATAGAGTGGCAACTGCCGCAAAGACCAGTCAGTGTACGTGCACCCGCGGGCCATGGCAGGGTTCGTTTTTTGACGATTTGCTTTGTTTATCTTATTAATACTACTTTCTTTCTAGGCATGCAGTGCCGCCTGTGTGGAAATACCGACGTTCCCACTGACACTGGCCACCCCCGGCTCGCTGGCCGAGCACAACTCTTGCAGCAGCTTGAGCTGTTTCTCTGCCTTCTCTCGCTTCATCGCGGCTGTCTTTTCACGCACTTTGTCCATCAGATACCGCAACGCGACGACGTACCAGTCACGCTGGGTCTCGCTCTCGGTCTCGATGTCGAGAGTGCGCGTTCGTGTCACGAGCGAGAAGCAACGCGTCGCCGCCCGTGCCGTCGTGAGCCCGGCCTTGCGGCTGCGGTGGAACACACTGGTGGCGTGGCCCAGCTCGATCGCCACGATCTCCTCAAGCTGGATCGTGTCGCCGCTCCGACCCCGCCACGAGAGCTCGCCAAAGCGGTTGACAAAGAGCCACGTCTTGTGCGGTCGGCCGCGGCGACCATGCTTCCACACGGGCAGCGTCTCCATCTTCTTCATGATGCCCAGCTCTACCTGCCTGGTCACCTGCTGCGCATGCTCCTTGGCCAGTGCGACAAGGAACGAGAAGCTCTTGAAGAGCCACTCGCGCTCCGCGGTGCTCTTGACCAGAATATCGAACGTGCGCTTGGCTGTGACCAGCGAGAGCGTGCACTTCGCGTCCTGCAACCGTAGCGTGCCCTTTTGCAGCGCCTTGATCAGCACATCGGTGGTCGGGCCATGACGGATGGCCACAATGTCAGCCAGTGGGAAGCTCTTTTTGGCCGAGAGTTTCTTGCTTGAGAGCAGCTTGACCGAGGTCCATTTGAATGTGTCGCCGTTCTCGACCATGAGGTGGGTCACGTGGGGCTTGCCCTTGCGCCCATACTTGAGCACGGCTGTGCCGCAGATGCATTGCATCGCCACGCGGTACTCAGTCATCTTGTGCTGGAAGAGCTTGTCCTGGGCCAGCTTGAGCCGTGCTCTGCTTTCAGCCTCGCGACGCACGAACGCGACGATCGCGAAGCGCACGCTCAGCGCCTCCTGAGGTGGCAGTGTCCTGAGACGCTGAGCGCGACGCACGAGCTGGAGAAAGTAGGCCGCCCACTTGGTCGCACGGATCTCGAACATGTAGGTTCGCTGGAGCTGCGCGAGGTACCAGCGACAATGGGGAAGCGATGACGGTGAACAGAGGAGGCGGACGTCTGGGAGAAGAGTGTGAGGGGGTGGAAGGGTGAGTGAGAGGACGGGTGGATCCTCTGCTTGAGTCGGAGGTTGGACGAGGGTGGTGATCATTGTCTTTGAACTGGAGGTGACCGTGGTGTCGATCGAGTCACGCCATGATCCAAACGAGAAGGAAGATCTGTTCGAGTCCACCGTCCTGGGAGAGGAGAAGGAGGAGGAGCTACGTCCTCTAGAGGAGTAGCTCTCCTTCTCCTCCTCTTCGTCGCCATCCCGGATGTCGAAAGTTAGCACGGCGCCGTCTGCGGTCGCCACCACAGGCTGCTTTGACTTGCGTGTGGGAGTGATTGAAACAGCGAGTGTGACGTTGGCTCGGCCACCAGGGGAGAGGCACAGCTTGATGGTAGGTACTGATGCATTCGCGAGCGGGGATCGGCCTGACTGTGTGGCCTGCGGCTCGTTATGCTGTGATGGCTTGTGTGTCGTGGTCTGGATCGGAGCTGGCCGAGGCTTCCATTGCGCTTGGTTCTTCACCTTCTCCTTCTCCTGGTCCTGGGACTTGGTGCGCATCCGACGGAAGAGGTGGTCGAGGGAGAACCTAGAGCCCCCAGTGGCCTTGGCACCGCCTGCTGGTGGCTGCAGTGGCGTTGTGCGACGGTGGGGATGCGGCGCGGCAGTGGGCAGCGTGACGGGGCCGTTGCTGTGGGCGCGGCGGTGAAGCATGACGCCTAGTGTGGTCTGTGTAATGAGTGCGGGAGAGCCTGCGTGTGTCTATGTGTGTGGCCTGACTTGTCAGCGTGGTGAAAGAAGGAAGAGGAGTGGCTGCGTTCTTCAACGAGGTAGCAGTTCAAGTGTGACGAGGTCAAAGCGGCGGCCACCCACAGCTGCAGCGGACAGAGGGATTCTGCTCTACGCAGGCAACGCGCCTGTTGAGGAATGCGTGAGTTCAAGAGTCCAGTGGCTTTGATACCGAGTACTTTCAGTTGCATGGTAACCTCGACCAAGATCGCTGACCGTTGGCTCGCTCGCTGAACTCATTGCACCTGCGCACAAAGCTGGGATCCTGCGACGCACAGAGTGTATAGGTGCCTCTGTCAGCTCGTGAGCGAGCCAGAAGGATCGCGCAGGAGCTGAGATATTTATACCATGGAAAAAAAGTCGAGAATACGACGGCTCCAAGAAACGCTGCGTTCTGACTTGCAGGTGTTCGACTGAGGAGAGAGCAGAGGAAGAACGAGATGGGGAGGAGCCTCAATGTGGAGACAAAGCGACCGCGTTGATGAAGCTGCCACACATAGTGCGATCGCGCCGGCCACGATTGATCGATCACGCCCACTCGATCTTTAACGTGGTGAAGATACTACCGTACCAGTTCAAGAGAATCTACACTGCCACACCCGGCCAGTGTGGTTGGTCCTTAGGTGGCAGCGTCTACTGTGTGACGCGAGTGAGTGCAGTAGCTCTCGGCGAGTTCTGTTATTAGCAGTACCGTACTGCAGCTGCTATACTCAGGTCGCTGATGCGCTGACTCGATGGAGTCTCGTGTCCAAGCATTTGGATCAAATGGGGAAAGGTTGGCTAGGTATGAATAGGGCGGTAGCGAAGCGACGCGTCGCGTTCAGTGAATGTTCTCGAGGCGATGCGCCACATCACATGGAGATGATGACCGGGACCGAGAGCGTTTCGATGAGATAAGCTCAAGTCTACTGTATACACTTACTGTATCTATTGAATACGTGGACCCACTGGACTTCGTTGAAGCTGCCGAGTTTCGCGTGACAGAACGGGACTGGAGGGATGGGAGGGAGCAGGCAGGCTGGCTGAACTGACGGCTCATTCGACGTGTTAGGCGTGGCGCGTCGTGCGCGTGGACCGCCGGCCCCGTTCCACGTCCATCACGTGGTTCTTGGCCGTGGGTCGGCGCAGTGTCGTGCCCGTTGGGTTGTGGGCCTGGCTGACAGCGTCACCGAAGAAGCGGCGCGTAGCCTTGTCCTGGTTCTCGGGGGCGTTGCAGATGCGCCAGAGACAGTAGCACACGATGAGCACGAGGAAGAACACTGTGAAGGTAAACACACCGATGCCGATCGGGTCCTTGAAGAGCCACTCGAACACCGCCGAGGTAAACGACTTGTCGGTGAGCAGTGTTGGAGACCCATCGTCCGGCGGAAGCTCGTACACCTCGGCTTCCAGTGTGAACGTTGGCGTTGTCGCTGTCGACTCGGCGAGAACACGCAGAGCCTGCTGGGAGTGGAGCATCGACAGTCGACGCTGCCGCCAGCGTGTACCTGCGGTCAGCTCCACGCCATCAGATACGGGGTAATCGGAGAAGACCACGACCCAGAAGTGGCCGGTGAACGACTCGTTCGTCAGCTGCACGACCTGGCCGTCCACACTCTTCCTGTCGCCGTTGCTCGCCGTGGAGATGTGGTTGAAGTCGTAGAGTGAGCGGGGCAGCGTCTCGCTGACGTACACATTCGGACTCGTGGCTACAGTGCTGTTGCTGCTGGCGACAGGGCGGACTCGAAGACGCAGCCCCGAGTTCTCTCGCAACGATGCGGGTACACGGAACATCTTGACCTCGCCGCGACCGATCGTGAAGCTTGAGCTGCACGTGGTGCACAGCAAAGAGATGTTGGTGATCGCGCTCCAGAGCTGTGGTAGATCAAACGACTTGGGCGAGTTGCAGCGCAGACCCGTCCACCCAGTGGAGCACTTGCAGGTTGGCATGGTCGTGGCCTTGGGTGTGTCATTGGCAGCGATGAGCAGACATTTGCCATTGCCGTAGCAATTGGCCTCGTCGCCCGTGGTGGCACAGGATGCAGACGGATAGATCGCTGCCTCGGATCGGTAGAGCACGACTTCCAGACGGTAGCGGAGGGTGTCACCTGCAAACTGGCGGTTGTGAATGGCGACCTTGTAGCAGTCCTTGGAGGTGGCCTCGAAAGAGCATGCGCTGTCCACTGAGATCGGTACACTCTGTACAGGAGATCGTTGTGAGACGCTGCGAAAGTCTTGTTGCGACTCACGGAAGAGCGTCGGGAATCCGTCCTCACTTGGACCACGCACAAGCAGTAGTGGCAGTGCAGGTGTCGTGCCGCGTAGGTCGTTATCGATTACCAATCGGAACTGCGCGAGCTTGACGGTTGGGTCGTTGATGTCGAAGGAGAAGTAGGACCATTCACCGATGCCGAGCAAGAGTGAGGCAGACGAGAAGGCGACGTACGAGGTCGCACTCGCAGGCACCGGTGGGGGCACCACGTCAGCGTCAGCAGAGGCAGACGATGAAGCAGAAGTCGATGGCAACACTGATGTAATGAGAACGGGGGAGAGCACAGCGCGCTTGGCTTGAAGTTCGCAGAACTTGCCGACGGAGCCGTTGGCACATGAGCAGATCGGACTCGCCTTGGCATTGCACGTGGCGCCGATAGCACAGATCCCATAAGTGTCTGGTGTGGCGCAGTCGCTGGTCGCGTTGACTGTGAGGGAGTATGACAGTGCGGCGCGAGCGTACGGACTGTTGTACACTCCAACGTAGTACAGCCCAGAGCTGAGCGTGGACGAGGCGCGGGTGAGCATCACTTTGCGAGTGGTGGACCCCGATGTCCAGCCATCCGAGTCCATGAACTGGAGGAACGACGACGAAGACGAGGAGGTAGATGCGGAGAGTACGACACTCGGTAGATTCTCCTTCCGCACCACGAGCATGGTGTCACTCTCAATCGACTGGATACCTAGCGTGGCCACGAGCACCTCCCACTCGTCTTTGACCTGGATCGTGAACAGCGCCCACGAGCTCACCTTGAGTGCTTGGTCGGCTGTTGTTGTCATCGCTGTGAATGGCTCGGTGAAGCGCTGTACCGATGCGACCGAGGGCAGGAGCTCTTTGCAGAGCGCTTGCGCTGGCGTCGGCTTGGCGAAGCTGAATGCGTCATCACACACGCACCGAGGTACCTCCAGGCGTGTGATCGGATCAGTGCCGACAGTGCAGACACCGTTACCGTAGCACTCGGAGGTGCTCTGCAAGCCACCACCATTGGACGTGGCGTAGTCGACCACGACGACGTCTTCGCCATCCATGGAGTCGCTGGAGCTTCCGCTGATCATCATCGCTGCGCTGGAAGATGATGCCGAGTTCAGCTCCCTCGCGACGTCACCATCCGATAGCTTGGATGGTGGTGCAGTGGAGTTGCAGGTACCGAGGTCCACGCAGTCCGGTCCACACTTGGGGATGCTGCAGTCGTCGCCTGACCAGTATCGTTCACAGGTGCAGACACCAGGGTAGTTCTGTGGGCGATGACTTGGTTAGAACACACGCTTCCACGTATCCAAGATGATGAACCACCACTTACCACTCCGCACTTGCCATGGTTCGAGCACGTGATCTTCTTGCACTTGTCAGTCTCGATCGAGAGCGTGAATTGCCCACCACTGTAGCCAAACACTGCGAGATAAAAGTAGCCTGGTGTCTCTAGCACGTACGACGAGGTGGGTCGAGCGCAGTAGCGAAACCTGTCGTTCAGTCCACGTGGAAAGACCCCGAGGCTACCGCAGAGATGGATCTCGTCGCGATTTCCGATGCCGTAGTTACTCTCGAACAGTGTGGTCTTGGCACTGAGCGAGGTCGGGTACTGCTCGATGAAGGATCCGTAGAGGTCGACGTCAGCACCACTGCCATCGCTGTTCTCGTACGTGACCACACACGTGATATCGTACGAGCTCGACTCGAGGTTGATCCTGTAGAACTTGTAGCCCTTCTCCACGATCGTATCGACGACTGGTGCACTGGACTCGGTGAGCTCGGTGATGGGTGCGTTGGAAGGCACGGTACAGTCTAGACCAGAGTACCCTGCGGAGCACGTGCACGCGCCCGTGATACAGTCGCACTTGCCATGCGACCCACACGACGTCGCTGTGCATCCAGGCACACACTCGCACGCTTTGCCCGAGTATCCGTCGGTGCATCGGCACGTTCCAAAGGCACGATCACACGTGCCGTGGTTGGAGCATTCGTTCGAGTGCTTCCCTCCCTCAGCAACTGGGCATACCAGCTCGGAGCAAGACATACCCGTATAGGCAGCGGTACACGTGCAAGTGCCCGTCGTATAGGAGCACGTTCCATGACTCGAGCCTCCACACTCTTCACCGTTCGCGGGGCTCTTAGGGCACGAGATACCCGCGCAGTCACCGCCAACAAACCCAGGGTAACACTGGCAGGCGCCGTTGGCTTGCAACACTCCATTGCCAGAGCACTTGTCCTGGATCATTTGGCAGAGTTTGTTGGCGACAGGGCACATGATCTTCCCCCTGTACCCACTGACGCGTAGCTCTCCCCCCGCCATCGGGCATCGCACTTCCTTGCTGTCAATGGACAATCGAAGATAGTCCGACGTGCAGCCCATCACCTTGTAGCAGGTCGACCTCAATGCCGCAGTGTCACTCGACGTCTTGGACAGGCTTGACTGGAAGCACTTGCTACTGGGACCGACAATCTCCATAAAGTTGTTGGTATTTGCCAGCGTTTGGACCCGCCCGATGTTGCGGCAGTCACCGTTGCTGTAGCCGCGAATGAGCGGACAGTAGTCTGCGTACGTGTCTCGTCCACCAAATCGAGGGTCTTGGAAGTACTGGAACCCCGCCGGGATGCTGGAAGAGTACGTGGCTACATTGCAGTAGCCCTTGGACGCGAAGTCGGCCGTGCATCCTGTCTGCGAGGCCTGACTGCAAATGTACTGACTGTTCCATGTCGAACACTTGCTCTGCACGAAGCCACAGCCTTCCATATACCCCCACGGAAGCAGTTGCGCATTCTTGTAGCTGACTTGGTACCAGCCGCTGTCTTCGAACAGCGCGAGCGTCATCGCCGAGTACACCGGGTCGTGTGAGCTCGTGGCGGTCATGAACTCGTTCATGAGCATGCGCTTTTCCCAGTGTGAGGAGAAGCTAGCACTGCCTGCGTCTCCGTTCTCCAGCTCGACACCAGCATCCATCCAGTCGAAACAGTTGAAGTGTCGTTTGGCCTCTCTGGCGACGCTTGGCGTCACGACCTTGCTCACCCAGATACCGCCCGAGGTCTTCGTCTGAGAGACCACGTTCGCGTACCCCCACTTGTCTCCGTTTAGTGGCTGCCGAAAGTCACCGAAGCGAGACTGGGAGAAGACCATAGCATGCGTCATCTCGTGGATCGCCGTGCCGATCTGCTCGGTGCGTGCCGCAGGAGTCACAGGGTCGATGCGGCCTGGCCCAAAGTTGGCATGGCCTGAAATCGGACGTCCAAACTGGTCAATGTTACACGGTAGCGCCCATGCGATCGTCGCGCCAGTCGTGGGTCGCGCCGTGACGTGGAGTACGTAGTCGGCATCGGGTACACCGTCGGTCTTGTAGCTGGGTGGGATCGTGTTGGCACAGCAGGCCCATTGGTCTCTCATTGAGCAGCGCAAGCCACTCACGATGAGATTCCCGACCACACGTTGCACCGAGAGCACCGATTCAAAGTACTCTTCGACGGCCTTGAGCAGTACTGACACGAGGAATTCGGCCTTGTCCTTGGTGAGAACATCGCTGTCCCTGCATGTATAATCACCACCATCAACTGTGACGATCTCGCCTTCTTTTGTGCACATTCTTCCCGGGTCGCTGGTGAGTTTCGATATCTCGAACGCAACACGAATCGGCTGGAAAGATGACGACGACGCGGAGGCAGCAAGGGATCTACCCGACTCTGATTCGGATCCCGACACTCGCAGATGCCGTCGCGCACCGACGAGTCCAAGAAAATCGTTCACCTCGCGCTCGTTGGAGGATTCCAATGGCAGCAGTACCTGGGGAACCGTGAGCGAGTCGACATCGATCGATTCTTCCAATCGGCGGAGTTGGTCGTCGTGGATGCAGTGATGGTGAGTGCTGGTGCGGTCCTCTCTTGCTTGTGCACTCGCTAGCCACACGGTGGCTAGGCTCATCACCACAGTCAACCACGCGAGTCGTCTAGATCGGCGCATACTTGATTATCGTGTTGCAATGAGTGGTGGCGACGAAGTCACTGCCAAGAGGGTTGACCGAAAGTGAGATCGATGACGATACGAACTTCCATGCAGCCAGCGACGACACGCCTCGGATCTTGCCATTATGAAACGGAGAGAAAGCCATACTGTAAGGACTGTGGAGAGCCGAGCACTGGACACGGCTGGCTGTGTCACACCATCGTGCATGAAGAGCCGCGGTGAAACGTACTACACACCTCGAAAAGCCGTCACGTGTCACATGTTTTTCTGATCAAGTAACGGTTTCGGCGATCGCTTTCACACGCCTTCAACACTGGCAGGATGTATTAATACATCGAAGTACCGTAGAGCAGCGTCGGAGAAGCATGACGACTGGACACAGCGTTGACGCGATCCCTTGCCTTGATCGAGTGTCTTGCGGTGGCGCGCAGTCGCCCACGCGTTGGACTGCTTGCGCAGAAGCCAACTGCTACTGTACACAGCGTACCTAGAGTTGATATGTATTCTAGATGGCATAGGTGCTCACGCTGTCGTCCACCCAACGGATGCAGTTGCCATCGCTATCGCCTGAAACGAGCTGACGCTGATCCGCGGCCAATGTGAGCGCCGTAATCATCGTGCGATGGTCTACGAGGAGCTTCTTGATCGCAAACCGGCACGAGGGGATCGCCTTAAGAACGGTCGGTGTCTGTGCCACGCCGCCGTCGGTTGTTGGAGTTGTAGCCATCCCGACGCTGACGCGGACGGCCGTCTTGAGAGTCCCTGAGTTGTTCGCAGAGTGTACTGGACCACCAGTGGCCACGTCCGCAGTGCTGGTCTTGCTTTGACGCTCGCGTGCGAGGTCAGATGGATAGAGTAGTCCCCACAAAGCAATGGTTCCGTTAGCATGCCCCGTGACGGTGACCACACCGTTTTGCCAACTCTCGCAGTCGGTGGATAGAGCACGAGTCTGTCACGAAAGTCATAGAATTCGGTTGAGTGAGAGAGGAACACCCTCGGCATTGCGGTGCACTGAGACACTTACCACGGGCCCGAGCCCCGCTGACTGCACGGTTGTCGCCGCCAATAGGTCGCCATTTACACTCCATAGTCGGATCTCCGATGCTGTGCAGGAGACAACGTTGGCGTTGGCACTGTTGATCCCGACCTGGAGAACAGCCCCGAGGTGGCCGCCCAGCTCGCGAAGAAAAGTGCGTGTCCGCAAGTCCCACAGAATCACACATCCGTCGCTGGACGCACTCGCGATGAGGTTGAACGAACGGTCGATCGCCACACTCGTGACCGCATCTTCATGGCCCACGAGCTTCGCCAGCTGCTTGAAAAGCCGTCGCCCTGCTTCTTTAAAGCACTCGAGAACATTCACCACAGCGTCCTCGCCTCCAGTCACGAGGATGGCGCCGTCATCCGAGAAGGCTGCGCAGTTGACTCGAGAGTGGTGGGCACCCTCGATCACCCCGACGATCTTGTTGGCTTCACGGTGACGCGCCGAGCTGTTGTGCACACGAACCTTCATCGTCCCATCTGCCACTCGCCCCCACTCCAGAAACTTGGAGAATCGAGGCGGGACGAACGTGCACCCGGTCCCACGACACAAAAACTTGTCGTTCACGACCTGGACATCGCCTACTGCGGCTTCGAGCATGTTTGTACTTTGCTGTTTTTTTAGGAAGACGTAGTCTTTGCCGATGGAGATGAGCGCGGGCGCCAACGGCGTATGCCACTTGATGAACGCCTCGATGCTTCCCATGGTGTTCCCTTCGTAGGGCTGGCCGATACTGGACGGTACGGGACTCGTTGGTATCGAGGATGCGCCATTGATTGAAGACGACGGAGGTGCACTCAACATCGGCACACGCCTCGCCGGGTGAGGCGCCGTAAAGAGCTTGGACGGCGTCTGGCCAAAGTTTTCGATCTGTGCAACCATCGCGGCGCGCATGACCGGATCGTCAATCTCGTCCAGATCCACTGCGCCTTCATATGTGAAGTGCATGAACACGTTCTGCGCATCGAGAGCTTCGGGTCCAGTCTGCTTGTAGCCGAAGACGAGATCGATCCAATGATGCAGGTTCTCCGATACAAAGCGAGACTCGAGCGCCGACCGGTGCAGTCGAATAAACTCGCGAGGATCCCTGTGCGCCCACGGTGGAAGCTTCACGTGCGAGACGACTTCTCCGCTTTGGGTCGTGCCCAGGTCGTACTTGTTTGCGTTGTACAGGAACTCGGGCAAGAAGAAGAACTCTGGGATGAGCTCGCGAACATCTTGCAAGTTCTCTGCCGATGCAGACACCCACGACGACGGGATACTCCGGAACAATCGATCTGCGTGGTCGAAGGAGCCACCCTACATTCACAGCACCGTATGAGACACAACGAATGGCGTCAGGATTTGAGCATTCACAGCATACCTGTAGATCCCGGGCCAATTGCGAGAACGGCTCCAAACGGATCAAGTAGTTGATCACGTAGGCCGAGCACGAGTAGTGCGTGCCATAGTGGAACGCGGGTGTGTCCATCGGTCCATGGCCCGAGTCGTGATTAAGCGCCGCGAATCGTTCACGGAAGAGGGCGGCTCGGTTCTCGCCCAACGCACCCATCGGCTTGGTGAGGTCACGGTAGGATGCTGGATCGTTGAGATCGAGCAAGGAGCTGGTGTAGTCGGCGAGCACCCATGGGAACACCGGGTACTGAGTGATATCGTTGAAACTGCGTCCCGCGAGCGTGTTCAGGTGCATCAAATACTCAAAATTGGAGATGCCACCTTTGAGCCACCGCTTGGTCAACGCTTGACGGATGCGCTTGACCGAAAGAGACAATGCGCTTGATCGCAGCAGAGAGTTCCAAAACACACTGTTCACGATCGGCATCTGGAACAGCACTTTGACGATCTCTTCGCGATCACTCACAGACTCGTACTGCAGAAAGAACGTCGAGCCAAAGATGTCGAAGAACTCGATGCCGACCGGCCGCAGTTGGTACTTGATGCGGTAGAACTGCTTGACGTTGGCGTACTTGATGCTCCAGCGCTCAATGGCGCCGCCTGTAGCTGAGCCTATCGTGGCGCCTTCGAGTGGCACGATCGTATAGAGTTGTGCATCGGATTTAGCTCCGGGGAACGACAATCCAATCTCCACGAACGTATCGCGAATAAAGTCCTTCGGCTTCTTCTTGGCCGTCGTAGAGCCCTTCGTCGGCGAGGTTGGGTCTCCTGAAGTCGGTGGTGCACTACTCGTGTGGGCCATGACTGCCGGCGTTGATACGGAGCCTTGCTCGTTGTTGTAGACCTTCCCGTATCCGCCGATAAAGTAGATGGCGTTCTGGCAGATGAGGAACACCCCCGGGATCTTGGACATCCCGACGACGTAGCCAGCGTTGAATGATCGCAGCGGCGGGTAGTCCTCGCGGCGCAGGAAGCGAGCCACGCCCCCGTACACATAATCCGCCGAGCTGTCGAACACTTTCTCATCCGAGTCGACTCCTAATACGACTTCCTCCTGCTGTACTGCCACGCCTTTTGTCGACTCAACTCTTCCGGAGTCGGTTTGTCGTGATGATTTGGAGCCGAATCGAGCAGACTTGGCTTCTGTGTCTGAGTCCGACTCTTCCGATTCACTCAGTACATGTGGACCAGGAAGATTCTGACCTGATAGAGCAGACGGATCGTCATCGTCTTCGTCATCTGACTCCGCCATCTCCGTGTCTGGTCTACCCGTCGTCGTCTGCCTTCCTGGTCGGTTCCCGACGATAAGTGTTGCCTGCATCAGCTCTCGATCAGCCGTGTTGAAGGGCGTGGAAGCGAGAGGCGAAGGCTCCGATGAGTTATTCGCACTAGCGATTGCGCTGCTGATCTCTTCCACCGTGGATACAGAGACGTTCAGGACGGACGACTGGCCGTTATCCAGGAATTCGGAGAAGATTGCCGTCGCAAAGCAAGCCGAGAGGTCCGCCTCGTCATCGCTTTCGCTCAAGCCTGGCAATACGAGTCAGCCACATCAGTGTATCGTTCCAAGCAAAGTGGAGAGAACGTACCTTGTAGGATTGCCTTCAGTCGGGCCACGTTGCAGAACGCTGTCAGTTCACGGATGATTCGAACGTCACACTGTCGCTGGGTCTGCGAGTCGGAGGACACCGATCTGGCTCGTTTGTACATAAAGTTGCGATACGTCTCGATACACTGGTGGAATTCGAGCTTCTGCTGGAGTGGGTCCGTCTTCGATGGAGTTGTGCCCTGCGCCGCCTTCTCCGCAGCCACCGACTGTTCAGCAGCCTCAGAGGCTGCGGTATCGATGACGTAGCTACGAGCGAGGCGCAACCGAAGACGCTGGGGGCCTTCCGTGTAATCAAGCCGGTACTTGAACGAGTTCTGTTGGAACACGGTGCGTTCCAAGTAAAATGGCTCGGCGTTTGTCATGTGCTTCGGGCGACTCGCAGATCGTGAAGTGGATGGCTCCTGCCCTCCTATGATTGCTTGCTTGGTCACCTCATTCCAACCTCCCAAGTGCCAAATTGCCCGCGTATTCTGAAGCCGTGTCACGATCTCTCGCCACGTTGTCGCAGCGTCGCGGATCTCTTCCTTCGCACTCTCTTGTGCAGCAGTGAATTTGAGCACGGCCTTCCTCGCCGCTATCCTGCACATGGGGTCCATTTGCGTGTCTGGTGGGCCGTCCGAATCCTCTTCACGAGGGATCACCTGGCTGCGCGGATCTGTACCCAGTCGACGGAAGTCCAGGTGCAGGCTCCAATCACCGTGGGCGGCCATTCTCGTTGCGTTCGCGTTCAGGTTGACCTTGCGAACCGACTCACACGAGAGAATGACCTCATTCATGTGCTGGATGATCGGGTCCGTTCTTGTCAGTATGAGATCCTTGAGGAGCTCGAAGTTTTCGGTCAACCAGTTGTGGAACTGGAGCCAGCTCTCGCGACTGCTGGCACTAAGATGGTCGTGGCTGTTGACTCGAGTAGCTGACGATGTTCGCCCTTGACACTGAGGTATGGACACGAGCAAGAGGCAGTCGAAGCCTCCACGGAACACATCGATGACCTCTTTCTTGTTGGCCGAGATGTTTTGCAGGAGCGAAACCTTGGGTTCGACGATGAGCAGCTCTTTGAGAACCCCAGCGCGGTGCTGGATGAGGAACTGCCACAGCTCAATCGACGCGTAGCGCACGGACTCCGAGTCATCCACAAGCCACCGCAAAAGCTCGGACGTCAGTGACAACACGAAGTTGCGGTCCGACTCGGCACCGATGCCGAACTCCCTATGGAACGCACCCGTGGTCAAGCTCTTCATCTTGTTGAGGTGCGCGTTGATGCCACTCCGAGCTGTCCCACTCACTGCGTCAGCGTCCGTGGAGTGTTGATGATTGCTGTTACCGCATATCATGACGCCTGAGACCTTGGTTTGCTGCACAAAGAGCTGCTTGGCTGTGAGGACGCAGTCGAGTAATCGCTGGGGCGGAGATGTCGACTTGTGGATACCATTCAGCTCGCTCAGAAGCACGATCTGGGCGCAATACACGAAGCACGCGAAGAAGAACTGCTGGTCATCAGCTCCGATCTTTTGCACGAGCGTGGGCTCCGCTGAGAGACGTACAGTACTCAAAAAGAATACGAGAACGTCAACGCCGAAGCAGGAAGCTGCCGTAGGATCAGCGCTGGACGAAGAGTTCTCGTGTCCACTCCGCTGGACAACCTGGTGCTTCGTCTCACTCACTAAGTATCGCGCGAGCCCTAGGCTGAGGGTGCATAGATTCTTGAGGATCGATAACGAGCAGTTCTCACCCAGTGCTTTCGTTTGCTTGACCACATTCACGAGTAGCGCCAGCCAGCACTTCTGCCCGTGGCTTTGAGCAACGCTGGAGTCTCGAGTCGTGCACTCGTTATCAATGCACTCCAGCAGAAAGATAGTATCCTTGGCAAAATCTTCGCGGTCGAACAGGGAGCAAGTGATGTATGTCTTGAGAAAGTCGAGACAAGCGACGGCGCGACGCTGGTACGGTGAATCAGGCTGCTGACCCGCAATGAGACAAGCCAGTGCCCTTTGTAGCTGCTCTGGATCATGCATTTCTGCTCCTGCAGGCTCCTCTCCAACTGACGCACTCTTTTGTTGCGGACATTGCCTCAACAAGCACTGCGTCACAAGGCGCAGCACTGGGAAGCTGGAATAGCACACAGTTGCGAAGAATCCATCGTTCACCTCCACTTGGAACGACAGTTGCGTGAGGATGATGACTAACACACGGTTAGCCGTGTCGGACTCAAGCTGGGTATTGTGGATGAGCAGCGAGCCCAACAACTCCCACACTTGATCCAGGCATCTTCTCTCGATTTGGTTCAGAAAACCATTTGCAGTGGGTAACGCAAACTGTTGTGGACCGTCGACAGCGAGCACGGCATCGTGGTACTTGGTTTCGCCGATGGGGATGTTGGACAGATACGCCAGGATCGGTGTGAAGAAATTGCAGTCCGCACTGCATGGGGAGAGCGCACGCTTGAGTTTCGACAGTAGCGACGGGCTGTGCAGCATGAGCTGAGCGAAAGACGGCTGACTCTGGCAGAGAGAAAGCAGCAGCCGCGCCGCGAGAAGACTCTCGAGAGTGCCGAAGCATCCATTTCCAAACCGCCTGATGATCTCAAGCAGAACGAGCTCCAGGCTGTCCCCAGTTGTCGACACCGGCCCCGACAAAGTTGGCGAAGTCACACCCTCTTGGCGATCTTTCTTCTTCTTCATGATCTTCAATGATGCGAGTCCACGATACAGCACCGCTTCGACCATGGTAGCAGACACCGGATCCGCGCCATCTTCTTTCCTCGCCTTCTTGCCACCACACGTGACCCCGCCGTCATCTCGGTGGGCAGCTGCTTGAGCGTCTCGCTCGGCCTCGTGAAGTAGGATCTGGAGGATCACCACGCGAAAAGCACTCGCTGGAGATGCGATCGACGCTTGTGGTGAGAGCGACAGTAGTAGATGCTCCGAGATCACGCCAATATCATCGACATGGTTCTCGAGGTGCAAATAGGTCGTCAGTGACTCGACGAGATGCTCGAGGATCTTTGTGTGCGTAGATTGCTGGAATGTCGGAAAGCAGGAGCGCAGCTGAAGACACTCCGTCACGTCAAGCGTACTCTCGTTGTTGCACATGTCTGCCAAATACGTCAGTACCCATGAGACGAAGCCTGCACGCCGTAACTGACGGCCATTGAAGATGGCGTTGGGGTTCTCTGGGTCAAGGAGCGCCTTGAGCGAGTTGATCAACTGCAGCTCATATCGAGGAGCTAGCGCGTGTCGGAAAAGTCGAGACAACAGGATTTGTGAGAGCGCAGCTGTATCCACGATCAACGGATGCGCTTGAGTCGGTGTGAGCTGGGGCGCCTCTGAGTCGGGTACCTTGCTCGAAGTAGTCGGCAGGGCCCCACTCACTGATAGACGGACAACTGCCTTTACCACCGCTTCATTGACCAGATGAGCACGCGTTCGTACAACGTTCATCACGAGCGCGTACGCGTTCAACTCGAGCAGCTCAGCGAGAAGAGATGGGTTTCGCCGCACGCACTTCACCAACAGCTTCAAGGAAACTGTGAGCTCAACTGATCTCCATGAATTCTCGATCAGTGGGAGCAATAGCTGAACGACACCACCAAGGGCTGGGGCAGCCTTGGCTAGATCCATCGGAGTCGAGCGCTCCGTACCAATGAACTGGATAGTGGCCCCATTGCTGTTCGGATCTCCGTTGACTGTCGATGCTGTGTGTGCGACGGTCGTGTTGATGGAGAACAGCACCTGATCCTCGGGGAGCTTGAAACTGCTGAGAAAGTCAAGGATCTCGAGGCCGAAAAGTGCCATACCACACTCACTGGCAACAAAAGCCGCGAACTCGTCCACCTTTTGCTGCTTCCGTTTCGCATCCGACGGCCTGTTCGCGCTGCCTCCATCATTTTGCTCGTCAGATTTCTTCATCAACAACTCGGAGAGTGCGTTGCCCAACTGGAGATCGTTCAAGCCAGACGAAGAGCTTGTGTTCCCGCTTTCGTACCAGAGTCGCCGTGCAGCTTTGCTCAGATGCACGAGTTGGAGACGCCGAGCCACACGGGAGATCTCGACTCGTCTCTTCGTTGCACGATCCAATTGGCATGTCGCGATTGCCTCTGGCCAGTCACCCACTGAACGATACGCGTGGCCACTGAACTGGCCTGCAAATGATGGGCCGAGAAGAAAGACACATACGATCGCGGAGGGGTGTAGCACATCTTCGACACACCAGGTTGGCCCCATGTTCCACGGCAGAGCTGGATAGGTGCCGCACACTTGAATGTCTTTACCGAGAAACGCTTGTAGACCAGATAGCGCCGGAGCTGATGGGTATGAGAGCTTCTTGGTGGCAACTTCGGCGCCGTCGATGTACAACACGACTTGCGAGTTGCCCAGCGCCGACTTGCGATGCGTCACAGCGATGTGATGCCAGTGTCCGATCTTCTCTGCCAGCTCCGCGTCTTCATCGCAGTCGGTTGCCCTGCACCCTTCAGGTCGAAGCAGCTCTATGCTGACATTCTTGAACAACACGGAATTGCGCCTCAGTGCTGCGTTCACGTTTGGCCCCGAGCTCGCGGAACCTGAATCAACTCGTAGGCACGCCGTTGCTTGATCAAAAAAGATCCGTGTGAAGCACCCAGAGAACTCGGATGAGTATGCTGACATGAGGCACGTGTAGCCATCCTCGGGTACTTGAGTGTCTTCGGAATCGTCACCAGCTCTCGCAACAAACACTACTTCGTCTTGCGGCTTGGAAGCAACCGCAGCTTTGACGTTGCCTGCAGTTCGATGACTGATGTTCTCGGACTGCTGAAGCGCCCGTATCCACACAGCATTCTTCTCAGCGTCGGAACTCCTTGCAACATACCGCCGATCGTCGCAACAGATCACGAACTCCGTTGTGGATGTTGGGTCCACTCCAGTGACTGTGAGAGACTGAACCAGACCTTGTCCCCTCCCTGTTCCACCGCGAGCAGCCTCGGCAGACTGGAAGATGGATAACTCAGCGCCCACCAGCACGCAATACGACTCTGCTGTCTCGGCGTCATCACCCTCGAGCTTGATCGCGAGCAAGCCTTCGCACAACGCAACAAAAACAGTCGAGGGAGGACCAGAGACGGGTGGATCCGACGCGCGTCGTTTCTTCGCCGCTGGAGGGAATCGCAGCCAGCACGATAAGCTGTATCCGTTGGGTGGAGGCCAGCGTTTCTCACCATGCGTAGACACTGTTACATACCCCGACATCATCCGCGTTCGCGCATTCGTACCAACGATGACTTGAGGAACCACTGAACCCTTCAGCGCTTCTTGGAGTAAATGTAGCCCCACTTCCATCCGATTGTCGTCGGTGATCTTCTGAATGCGGTTGTTGGGGGCAGCTGATGGATGGTAATAGTTTCCGAGTAGGGCTGGCATCGCTTTCGCGACGACCCGGACGTACTCGCGCAAGTGGTGGGTCGACAACGCCTCCCGAGAAACTTCAATCAGAAATTGAAGCAGTCCAGCTTGTAGGGGCTGAGAGAAGTCTTGAAGAAGACTGATGATGCAAGGCTCGGCGAGCCATCGGAACACCCCGGCACTGACAAGACTGGCGATCTGTTTCTTCCTCGAGAACGCGAGATCATCATTGCATGCGATCTTGCTCACGAGCCGCTTCAGTGATGCCTCCCCATCAACAGCAGATAGGTGTGGCAAGAGGCACAAAAGTGCTTGAACGGCGTAAGGATTGCGCACTTTGTTCCTTGGATTTGCTTGACCGGTGACGAGTTCGAACACGCGGTTCATAGCAGACGGACAATGCTCGGTATGCAATACCCCCGACGTTACCAAACACCCTGCCACGGTCGCGTATCCGATTTCCTCGCTGAAGTGTTCCAGGTTTCGCTGGTTGTGGACTCGAACTGGATCCAATGTGACGCACAGTATCTCCAGCACTGCATCCAGGAGCTTGAACTCTTCTTCTTGTCCTGGTGCGAGCTTGTCGAGTCCTTGGAATGAGGAAAGCATCGACACGAGGATCTCATAACCTTGGCAAGCGTGCCAAGCACGCCAAAATGGTTCGTCGCCTCGCATCATTTGCTTGATAACACCCAGCACGAACTGAAACCTTGGAGATGACCGCCGAGCGGATTGCAGGAACTCGAGCAATTTCGCAAGATCACACTCGATTCCGGACTGCAGAGCATCTGAGTCGACATTTTCGATCGCGCACTCATCCGTTGGGTCTCGATGCTTGGTGCAGTTCATGGATAAACTGATCAGGATACTGAAAACCGGCAGGTTGGACGAAGATGGTAGCTGGGCGGATGGATTGTTCAGCAGCGCTTCAGCAATCACATACAGAGAGTGATGGATCTGCATTTCCCGCAACTCGGCACAAGACGTCGCGCTGTCCTTGAGCATAAGCACCGTGATTGCACTCCATGACGCCAGCCGTGATCGGAAACTCTGCAAGTACAGCGGCGCAGTGGACGATCTCGCATCAGAGCCAGCGATGGAGCTCGCGACCTTGACGAACATGGAGTAGACGCCTCTTTCGAGCAATCCGAACGCATTCAGCTCTTCTCGAAACGCGGGCAATGTCGCATTCTGGAGGATTCTAGTGATGCACTCGCACAGCAGTCTTGGTAAACATTCTGCCGACTCCAAAACACACCCGTTCTCCGCTGCCGAACCTTGGATTTGCTCAAGATCGTCGAGCACTTGCGCGATTGATAGCTCCACAAACTGGTTGCACAGTACAGCGAGCACCTCAATTGGAAGTAGCGTGTCGGGCTTTGCAGCAACGCACACATACTCGACGATTCGGAGAATGATGACTTGCGCGTCGAAAAAGTCGACAATCGGTAGTTTGGTCATGATCATCGCCAGCGCTTGCGTCTTCTGCTCAAGGCACAAGAAGTTATCATACGCGCTGGTATATACTTGGAGTATCGTGGTCAGAAGTTGAAGAGCAATAAGCTCTAATCGAGCTCTCGATTCGGAGTCCTTGGCTTCTCGAAGTTCCCCGAGTGTTTTCAACACTAGATCTCGGAATGCGAAGAAAGCACCGATGTTTCTTGCACCGCAAGTGTTCACCGTAGCCATGCTCTCGTTGTCCCCGCAAACACCTGAGTAGCCGGTCCCCAGTGGAAGCAGCAACATGAATAGGTAGATGATGTTCGAGATCTCGGAGTCGGACGCGCATAGCACACAGCCTGTCATCATGTTGTAGCCACCAGATGACTGGAACTCCCCGAGCAACACGAGTGAATAGCGACACGTTTTCTGCAGCGTGAAGACCAGTGACTTCAATCCTGGTAGGGGCTCGTACTTGGACACAACTTGGTACGCTGGTGAAGAAGCCGTCTGATCTTGATCGCAGACATCTGAGCCCTCCACCACGCTTTCAGATCGACGGTGTCGGATGTTCTCCGATTCATCGCTTCGATTCAGTCCCAACGCGTCTCCAACAGCAGCGGCGATTGGTTCCGTAGACGATACCTGGGGCTCCGCGATTGGTGAACGAGTCGCCGATATCAGAGCAGTCATCGCGTCCGCTGCACTCACTCTTGTTGCGACAGCTGCATTGCCGTACTTCAGCATCATCTTCACTGTCCGCCCGATGGTATTGCAGTCGTTCAAGTACCAGACAAGCCCAGCGTTGAAGTTCTTGTCGGAAATCGATGAGAGCACCTGGCTTGACATATCACGCAGGTAGACTGCATTCGAAGGATAGTCCTCGGCGGTCAGATAGATCACGTTTGGCAACTCGCAACGGAACAGCTCCATCAA
This sequence comes from Pythium chondricola, assembly GCA_023337575.1. NCBI lineage: Eukaryota > Oomycota > Peronosporomycetes > Pythiales > Pythiaceae > Pythium > Pythium chondricola. Next base: position 28,941 of record JAADXF010000056.1, read on the forward strand.
CGTCGCATTTGATGCGATGGCTTGAACGCAGCTCATGAGAAAATGAATGGGTCGCTCCAGCTCTGCCGCAGTTGTTGCCGATGACTGGGTTGTGGACTCTGGTTCGAGTGATTTGAGCTCGCTCTTGATCAAGTAGATCCTCACTTTGTCCACGAAGTCAAGCACAAGCGAAGGAAACGCGGTCTGCTCGCAAAGGCTCATCCCAGCAGGAGAAGAAAAGTAGTTCTTCAGCAACACGAGCGAAGGATCATCTACAATTTCAAGCGCGTGTTGCGATGAGCATTCTCAGTACATGCTCGGAGCCATGAAGATCACATTACCTTTCTCCAGCAACTTGTCTGCAGCCAAGTTGATGAAGCCACACAGTTGAGCAAACTCGGCCTGGAAATCTGCGTCATCGATCATCTGCGTGATCCTGTAGTACACTTGTTTGAGCTCACGACGACCGAGTCAATATCCACTAACACTACGTACACGAGCTTGGTCTTCGTGACAATCTCACGCATGAGCATTTCCAAGTTCTGGTTGAACACCTGCAAACTTCACCTTATCTTCACATGTATCATAGGGAAAGATCTCATTCACATCCGCACCTTAGCTGGAACAGGAACTGATGACACAGCCGAAGTCTGCGATGGTGACTGCGATGCTCTCGCGCTCACATGGGACGAGAAAAACGAATCCCAGTTGCTGCGCGGGCCGTGCTTGTACATGTTATCGACCGGCGGGTTGACTGCTCGAAGCGCGCCATGACTTGAAGCTGATCCCGCGGAGCCGACGCTCGTGTTCTTCTCATGCGGGGACAGCGTGGCGCCGGGGGAGGACTGTGGGTCCTTCTGCTTCTGGAAAATCCCACCCAGCAGCTTCTTCATGGCGAGCAATGGTGATCGTCGGCTCTGGTTATCGGCGCCCTCAGGGGACGCATGTGAGGCGACGTTTCTTCGCCATCGCAAGTTCACTTTGCCGACAGAGTGATGGTCGTTGGAACCGAACAAAACCAATGAATCGAAAAAATTGCAATTTTGAGTGCGATGAAAAGAAACAAATCCGTTGTTTTCCAAGAAATCAAATCGGTTGGATGACAATCAAGACTCTGCGGCTGCAGTGCGTGCGGCATGCAAGCAACAGCGGGATCCAATCGATCCTCGCAACCGTTCAGAGCCAAGATGTCCATCTGCAGGGATCACGAGTGCTTTGGACTCGAGCAAGGAACTTCAGTGCGACCGAGACGGAGACTTCAACAGCAGAAGCGCCGAAAGATGAAGTCTATCCCGTGCCCGACTCGTTGTCGGACGATCTCGCACTATGTGCTGGGATCGTCGCAACCTCGCTTAGCATATCCAAGATCGTAGCCAGTGAAGCGTTCACATCGGCGGTCGTCATCACAACAGCCGACACCTTGCGAGTCGCTCGTTGCATTTCGCGACTTGTGCTTGAGACTCTTTGCGATTTTCGAGTCACTCTGATCGCTATGGATGAGACAAACGATGGTTTCGGTGGTGACGTTTATCATCCAAGCGAAGTCGCCAACGCAGCAGGCCAGTTCGAGTGCTGTGTTGATCTCTGCTGCACCACCGACTCACTCAACTTCGGGTTTTCGTGCTTACACCCTTTGGGCACTCTGATCGCGTGCACAGACGAAGATACCGGTCGCCTGGAGCTCGATATGAATGCAGTCGTTGTGAATGAGCTTGAACTTCGCTTTGTCGGCCGCGTCTCCGCACAAGTGCCGGATGCGTTGGCATGGCTTGAAGTCCATGGGTCGATAATTTGAATTCACCACCCGTTTCCCGCCAATTTTTGTTTTCATTTTCTAAAGAGTTACCAACGGAAGGAAACATTCGATAATTTTCGTGAAGAAAGCTTTTTACGAGGGGGTTTATTACGAGGTGGTAAAAATTCGTGCCCCTCCTCCTCCTTCCTTCTCCCTTCTCTCTCCCTCTCTCGACGGAAACTTCGCGTTGGTGGTTGGAAAGAAACCCCCACATAAAATACATCACCACGGAAAGAAAAGCGCGCCGACGCACGCACGAAATATTACCATCGTATGGGGCGCAAACCGAGCAACGTCTACGATTACTTCAACCGCATCGAGCCTCTTGACGGCAAGGGTCTCGTGCGCTACGAGTGCAAGAAGTGCCAGAAGCAGTATGCATCGAACGCCACAAGGCTGGCTGAACACCTGAAGCAGACTGGCTGCAGCCCCACCTTCCAAAGCAACCAACGAACCAGCGTGCCCACGGTGCCAAGCGTCAACATGGCGGCAGCGACGGCGGCTTCGCTCGGCGTGGCAGGCGTCCCACCAGCGTACACGACGCAGCATACGCACGTGCTCACGGGTTTGAAAAAGGCAGACCATCTCATCACAGGTATGCTGGACCCGGAGATCTCGCTGGACACGGATTTGCTCCTGCGCCTCGCCAAGCTGTCGACGTGCGCGATTGCGGACGCATTGTGCCAGATGAAGATCCAGGGTCATCTCGTCGACGTCGACCTCGTTCGTGGGTACGAGAATCCGCTTACGATCGACATTTGTGGCCCCGCGGTCACCATCAAGGTGATGCCATCGAACGGCGCACCCGTAAAGAAGCTTCCCTTTAACTACGTCGACACCGCAGAGATGGGGCAAGTGCTCGTGATCAGTGCTCCAGAAGGAGCGACGTCAGCCGTGTTTGGTGGACTCTATGCAAGCGCGGCGAAGGCACGCAGCGTCGCCGGTGTGGTTACGGATGGCCGCGTGCGTGACATCCAGGAACTCTGCTCCATGGGGTTCCCAGCCTTCGCCAAGGGAACGTCCGTGCACGGTCAGCGCGACGCCACGACCGTCGTGGACGTCAACAGCCCGATCACTGTGGCAGGATGCGTCGTGCGCCACCTTGATATCATCCGTGGTGACATCAACGGCGTAGTCGTGATTCCTGCCGAGCGTGCGAGCGACGTTGCTCTCAAGGCCGAGCTGATTGAAGAGCAGGACGCCAAGATCGCCGACGCTGTTCAACAAGGTGAGCCATTGGAGCGCGCCTTTCAACGCTTTCGGCCAAAGATCGTCTGACATGAGGATTTCAGCGAAGACTACGCCGGGATTTAGTGAGATGTGGCAAGACCTGTGAGAACCACACGTCGTCACGCGCCCAGCTGCATCCCATTTCCGCAAGTCTCGCTGTGTCCCCCCACTTGTGGGTTCGCTTGAGTCGTGTGAATAATTCTATTTGTTCTTGCCTTGTAAACTTATTCGTACTTTGTCGAAGATATCTGGTAGTGCCCAATGCTACAGTTCTCGTGGAAGGAAAGGAACAGCAGCAAGGGAAACCATGGCGGACGAAGTGGACTACGAGAGCGATACGGCCATGGTCATGGAGGAGGAGGAGGAGGAGCAGCAGCAGAAGCGTGACGTTAAGTTCGTCAGCGACCGCAACTCCTCCTCGCGACGCGTGGAGATCACCAGCGCCTCTGATACCAGTCGGCGTGTGGTCAAGGGCCGTGGTCGCGGCTCGGCGGCGATGGACAGCGAGCGGTATCCAGACGAGAAGGGCGTGTTCGAGAAGCTCAAGGAGGAGACTTCAAGCTCCGGTGCGCGCAGCCGTGACCACAGCAGCGCAATTCAGTCGGTGGAAGGATGGATTCTCATCGTCACAGGTGTCCACGAGGAGGCCCAGGAGGAGAACTTGCTAGATGCGTTTGGCGAGACCGCGCCCGTGAAGAACTTGCACATGAACCTGGACCGGCGCTCCGGTTTCGTCAAGGGATACGCGCTGCTCGAGTTTGAGGAGTACGAGGCGGCGAAAGAAGCGATTGAACGCATGGACGGTGAAGAAATCCTGGGTCAGCGTATCCATGTCGACTGGGCGTTCAGGAAAGGTGGGCCATGCATTATATACACTTCCATCTCACTGCACGAGACTGTTATTAATACTGTGGGTGTTGCTGTAGAGGCAGGCAGTGAGCGTGGACGCGAAGGGCGCGGGGGCCGTAGTGGGCGAAGGTAGAGAGTGAGAATCAAGACCAAGATGGTAGGAAGAGGAGGCAGTGCTCGAGCCAACGCCAGACGAAATATGTCACAGAACAGAAGGGTTGGTGCCATTTGATGGGTGGGGTGGGTGGTTACACTACTAACTACAGTAACTATTAGCTACCCGGTCGATCAATCAATCTCGAACAGCCTAGCCGATGGTGTACACGCGCGCATCACGCACTTTCTTCGGCCGTCCGCTTGGCTTCTTGATCTTGCTCTTGTACTCCTCCATGTACTTGTGCTCGAGCTCTCGCTTCGTATCGAGCCACTCGCGCACGCGCTTCTCGATCACGCGCATCGCAAAGTACTCGTGTGCCTCAAAGTCCATCTGAAGCCGATCGGTGCCGAAGTCGTTGCGAGGTCCGATATCTGAGATGGCATTCGGATCACCAGTGACGCTCTATCGGATCAAGGCAAGATTAGATGAGCTCTTCCGGCTTCGCCGCCGTCATGTGACAGGAACGCAACAACTTCACGTACCGCTTTCACCATCTCACAGGTCATCGCAAGCAGCACGTCGTGGAAATACAGTGCGTCGTGTTCGTACACAGGCAACACCATGGAACCTGCAGTAACACGAAGCGTGAGTACTCGTGGTAAGCATGCATCGCGCCAGATTTCGGATACTTACGCATATACCGCAGGAATTGATTCTTGTCGATCAGCACCGAGTGGCGACCGAGCGGCTCTTCAAGCAACGTGATGAGCCACCGGATCTTGTTGATGTGGATGAAGCCAGTCGCTCGGGTGTCGATCTCGGCCCACTTGTTCTGGAACTCCTCGAGCAGCTCTGGTTCAAAGAGCGGTTCTTCATCTTCGTGCGACAGCGAGAAGCCTTCGAGAATCACAGCGATCGTCAAGTTCATCATCACGTACGTCACGAGGAGCGTGAAGGTGCAAAAGTACAAGTACGCAATCGGACTGCCGCAGCCATCAAGCGGGGTGCAGCCTTCAATGTCGTTGAAGCCGCACATGTTCGGGTCATACTCTGGGTCGACTCGGCAGTCGGTCGACTGCGCGAGCTCGTGCATGCAGCTGTTCCACGCCTCACCCGTGGCTGCCCGAATGAGGAAGAGGAACGCGGTCCAAAAATCCTGAAAATTGGCGTTCGAGTTGATGCTGTCGCCGAACTTGACCTTGGCGAAGAACTGGACTCCCATCGTCGCGTAGATGAACAGCATGAGGAAGAGGATCGACGCGATGTTACTCAGTCCCGGCAGCGCGATGTACAGCGTGAGCAAGATCTGCTTGATGCTCTTCGAAGCCTTGATCAAGCGGATGATACGAGTGACGCGGATAACGCGCACAAGCATGGCAAGCGATCGCACCGACGTCCCCGTCATGAGCTCGATGACAACACTGAGCAATGTACCGATGACGACGAAGAGATCGAAGTTGTTCCAAGCGTCGTCGAAGTAGGAGCGGCCGTACGCAGCGATCTTGAGCACGGCTTCGATCGTGAAGATCGCAGCGAAGACTTCGTTCACGATACCAATGACCTCGATCATCAGAGTCGGCTGGCCAAAGTATTGCACGCCCATGAGCACCGTGTTGATGATGATGCAGATGATGCTGAACCATTCAAAGCGCTGTAGCTTGACGAAGTCAAAGAGACGACCACGAAGCCAGTGCTTGGGGCGGGTCGATCGTCGCACGGGCCCGATCCGTGTCGCTGCTTTCTGGGCTTCGATCCACTTCTTTTGTTCATCGGTGAGCAAAAAGTCGCCTCCAAGTGCTGCTTTCATCTTGTTGAAGTTCTCCGTGATGACACCGACAAACAGGTTCACAACGAAGAAGCTGCCGACCATGATGAACGCGATGAAGAAAAAGGCCCAGGTGAGCGTGTTGTCGCGGATCGGCTGCATGTCGATATCGGTCGAGTCGATCGCGGCAATCATGACGGCTACCCAGCCTTCTGTGGTCGAGATTTCGAAGAACGTCAGCATTGCTGTGCCCACATTGTTAAAGTTCTGCGGGATCACAGCCCCCCACTCGGCGCCTAGGCACTCACAAATGTACTTGGACGTGACAGCCGTCGAGGTCAGCGTCGTGAAGCCGTTGCACGTACTGTTGGCAAACCAGCTCTGCTGCGAAAGAGTCATCTTGTCCCACGTGGTCGGGCTCGTGAGGAAGGCCTTCTGCTCACTCGAGAGAGCACTGAAGACATCGCCTTGGCACGAATAGAACCTACCCTTGAGGTAGTTGACCGCGACAATGCTGAAGATGAGGAAGAACAGCATGCAGATGAAGAGCACGTTGAGGACGGCAGGAATGGCCTCAAAGAGCGCACTGACCACGAGGCGAAGACCGGGACGTCTGCTGATCATTCGCAGCGGTCGAAATGTGCGCAAACCCCGCAGCGAGCGCAGCGACTTGAACTTGTTGCCATCCAGCGAATCCGACGACTCTGCTGCAAGCATGACGACGGACGAGATCACGATGATTCCATCGAGGATATTCCACCCGTTTCGAAGGTACGAGGCCTTGTGCGACACCAACCCAAGTGCAAGGATCTTGGCGACCATCTCCACGAAAAACATACACGCAAAGGCGGTGTCCAGTCGCTGCAGCATAAGCTTGAGCGTCGAGTCCGGTCGCGCGAGCGGGTTATCCAGTGCGAGCGCAATGGAGGAGATCACGATGAGCACGAGGATGAGGTTGTCGAACCACGGGTGCACAACGAGGCGGTACGCGTACTGGCGCAGCGGATTCGACTCTGAGATGATGAAGAAGAGCTTCCCCTTGGGTGGCATGAGCTTGAACGACGGGCCCCCCAAATCGGAAGCCTGCGTCGCCTCGGCGGTGTCAACACCGGCGTCAACGGGCGTCTGCACAGCCTGCATGGGCTTCGTGGATGCGGTTCGCTCGCGCTCGCTGACCTTTGGTGTCCGGGACAGAGCGGTCGTCGACCGACGCGTCGGGACGTACGCGAGCTCGTTGTTGATCTCCTCGTTGAGCCGGTCAAGATCGATGGCTTTGACGGGTTCCTCATCAACCAGCGCAGCATCTTCTTCACGCTCGTTCAAGACCGACGACTTGTGGACCATCGATTGTTGGCGCAGCAGCTCGCTTGTGGATTTGTTGGCGTCATTGTGGGGGGCGACTTTCATCGTGGGCATCGACATACGCTTGGCGAGTTCGCGCATTTCGTCTTCATTCGCCTTGGCGTCGCTCTCGTCTACGGTCACATCGTCAAAGTTATCGAGCAACAGCGCGAGGAAGAGGTTCATGAGGATGAAGTTGCCGAAGATCACGAGCGAGATGAAGTAAGTGCACGCGGCCATGCCGTTGCCGCGGATCGTATCGTACATGACGACGTTCCAGTCCTCGCCCGTGATCACCTGGAAGACGGTGACCACGGACCACAACAACGTGTCAAAGTTGCTTCGCGGTACCTACGTAGTCAGTACGCGCCGACCGAGTCAGTGGTGGTAAGTAGCAGTAACAAGTGAACGCCTCACCACATACCTCGCCCTCCCAGAAGTCGACGTCGATCGAGTAGATGCGGTACCCGTCGGCGTCGTAGCGCATCGTGTTGGCGAAGAACTGGAGCCCGACGAGCGCGTAGATGTAGATGAAGAGGAAAAGCAGCACGGCAAAGTTGGCGATCGACACGATCGCACGGGCGATCAGCGCCAGCAGTTGGCGCAGCGACCGCCAGTCGCGTGCGAGTTTGAAGACGCGGAACAAGCGGAACGAGCGCAGAGCAGACACCGCACCCTTGCGCGGCGCGTCGCTGCTGCTCAAGAACGACGGTGGCGTCGCGATGGTTTCCAGTACGCTTATGGTCACGACGAAGGCGTCAAACACATTGAACCGATCCCGCATGTACTGGCGAAAGCCGAGCCCAAGCACCTTGAGCAGCATCTCGAGCAGAAACACGCACGACAGTCCAAAGTTGACAATCTCCAGGTCGGCATCCAGCTTCGGCGGCATCGGGTGGTGGTCCAGCGCGAGAGCAGCCGTGTTGGCGAGAATCACGGTCATGATGACCCCGCTGAAGATGGGGTGTGACACGACCTTGAAGAGCTGCGGGTACCGAGGCATATCACGCTGCGTGAGCTTGGCCTTGGCCTCTTCTGCGGGCTTCGTGGCTTTGTGTTCGACTGCGGGCATGTCTTCCACGGCGACCGGCTCTGCCTCAATGTTGAACTCGTCGGAGATGACGGCGAGCGTCAAGTTCATGACGAAGAACGACGCGAAGATGAAGAGACCGACAAAGAAGAGTGCACCGACCAGAGGCGAGCCACCGTCCATGACCATGTACATGATCGTGGTCCAGCCTTCGTTCGTGATGGACTGGAAGATGGTGAAGAAGGCGCGGCCAATGTTGTCAAAGTTGGTGTAGCCCCAGTTGAGGTCCTCGCGGTAGAGCGCCTCATCCATGACGCGGTCAAGCGAGAAGCGGCGGTTGCCGTACGTGTCGTAGTCGGCCCCGCATGTGCGGCCTGTGCCACACGGGTGCTTGCCCGCGACGCCTGGCACGACGCACAACTTGTCGTCATCCGGGTCGATCGGCCAGAAGCAGTCGAGCGGTTTGCCCCACGGTGACGTCTCCTTGGTGAACAATGCCGCGTTCTCGTCGCCGTCGTCCAGCATGGTGAAGTTGGGGAGACACCTGTACGAAGTGGGGTCAGCCAGCACTTGCGCCATGTAGGCGTCCGGTGCGGGCCAGATCGGCTGCGAGTCGTTGCCGACGGGAAGCTTGACGGCGAACTCGGTGAGTCGACACCGCCGGTTCATGTTGCCACCAAAGAGCTGGATGCCAAGGATGCCAAAGATCGCAAACACAAACATTTGCAGCACCAGCACGTTCGCCAAGGCTGGCAGCGCCTTGAGCAACGCGGAGATGAGTCGCCGCATGCCTGGGATCATCGACAACGACCGAAGAGGACGCAGCACTCGAATTGTGCGGATGGCGGAGACGTTGGGGACTTGCGGCATGATCGAAATGAAGCTCGAGAGCACGACGAAGAAATCGAGCTGGTTCCACGAGTCGCGTAGGTACGTACCGTGGCCGAACGCAAAGCCGAGCCCGATGATCTTGATAAACGACTCGACCGCGAACAGCGCCGTAAACGGTTTCTCCGACATCTCGACGATGTAGTTGCGCGCGGAAAACTTGGTTACGATCTGGCCATCGACGTACGACGATCCCGTACTCGCCGGGTTGAGCTCGTTGTCTACCACATCGAAGTCCGACAGCCCGATGATGACCGAGTTGGCGATGATCGCGAGGATGATGATGGCGTCAAAGAGCTTGGACGTCGTGATACGCAAGCACAGCTTGCGAAGCGGGTTCTCGCGCGTGAGGATATAGAGTGCGCGCTCGGCACCAGGTTTTTGCTTGGCGCGCTGCGCCTGGTCACGTTTCCTAGTGACGAGCTCGAGCTGTGTCTTTTTCCGGTCCTGTATTCGCTGCTGGAGATCCGACACGTGCGCGGTGGCTTGCGGGGAGGACGCCGCAGCCATCGTATCGTCGAGCGACTTACGATCTCGAGGGTTGATGAGAGGGTCGATGAGAGAGGAGAGGCGTGTACCGCCTGGGGCACGCCGTGCACACCGCTGCCTGGTCTGTGATGCTGTGCTGGATAGTAGTTACATGGCTGGTGCCTAATTTCGGCTCGCGATTAGTAGAGCATGCACCCCGCAGCCAACGCGCATGATTCCAGGATGTGAAGGTCGTCTCTTTTATATTTAGAACCCGTATCCACACAATACGATCGCTGCAGCTAGACGAAGGAGTGAAAGATGGCGAGCGTATCAAACAGCAAGTGCGAGGCGAGCGTTTTGATGGCGCAGGAGGCGAGGGCGCTCGCTCACTGTCGGGAAGTGCCGCTGCTGGAGGTGCTCCAGCGTGAGTTGACGGTCGGCAGGTGGAGGAGGAATGGAGGAAGAGAACCCAGTGCTTGACGTCGCGAATGGTGTGTGATGGATCTCCAGCGATGCCCCCTTGTCGGCGTGAAGAGCTTCTACTTGCTGAAAGAGCTGAGTCGCGTCGTACTGAGAAGCAAGACGTGTTAGCACCAAGAGCGGGGGTCTCATCAGAGCCAAGCTCACACCGTGCTGTACCTGGAGATTCGACGTGAAGGCGCTGAGATGGATCGTGAGCTTACGGATACTGATGTGGATGCTCGCAAGGCAGTCGTTCTGGACGCATTCGTACTCTTGGTACAGTGAGTTGCAGAGCCGAGAGTGCCGAACGTGGAGGCGATGCATTTCCTGGTACGCGTCTTGACACTGCCGGCGCGCGTGGTCCGTGCCAGCGATTGCCTCGACGATTTCATCTTCACACGTGGCAGTCATAGTGCCTCGACGTCGAAGCGAGACGCTCGTGTCGGAAGAGGTGAGGCGTCGTGATAGTGACTCGACCAGCTTCCTCGCAGTCGACGGCGATCGTCCACGCCGTAATGTTTCACTCGCCGATTCGTCGAGCACCTGCTTCACCTTCCGCGCGATTGACTCTTCGTCTACCGACGTGATCGGGATCCTCGTCAACAGCTCGCTTGCTGCTTGAAATCTAGCATGGAATGCGCCGTGGTGCTGTGTGTACTCGTTCTCAGCGACCTAGGACAACACTGTAAAAAATCGTTGTTCTTGTCACGACACTGATTCAGTCAACGTACCTGCAGCTGTTTGGACAGCACGGGCAGCTCGGGTTCCTGTATCTCAATACGACGTTGTTGCATCTCCAGTTCGTCGCTCCACTCATCGAAGAGATCACTGGCGATGCACTCACTCAAGTGGCGATGCATCGAGCTGAAGCGAGTGAGAAACGTCACCACTTCGTCCATGACCGCGACGCACTGGCTCTGAGGCGCGAGCGACTGATCGTCCGTCGATTTCACGTCATCATCGAGCTCGTTGCTGCGTGGTAGCGGCGCTACAGCACGCATGCGGTCGACGCAGTCGCCCATGCGCTGCGAGAAGTCGTGCAAGCGCGACGCGTGCTCGGCCTCCAGCTGCGCGTACTCCCGTAGCATCTCCATCATTTGACGGCTGACGGTGAGCGCATCATGCGCGCTCGCTGCAGCGTCGCGCAGTGGGCCCTCTTCACTGCATGGTGTGCTCTTGGCCATCGCGACGATGATTGGCATCGCTTGACGCTCGAGGTGGGTGGGAAAATGCGCAGTGGAAGGTGGCTTCAACTTGGACGGATGTTTCACGAATGTTGCGTTAAGTGGGTGATGTGGACCACATACGATATATTTTGGTGTGGTCCACACATCATTCTTTGCCTTCAACTGTCTGTCGACAAGGTCCAGTGCCAAGATGGCCCGCCACGCCTACCTCGGCGACTTGGAGGATGTCGCGCACCCGCACCAGGCGCTCTATGCGCACGGCGCCATCGTGCACTTGCCACTCATGTTTCTTCAGGGCATCGTACGTATCCATGCATCGCCTGCTGCATCTGTTTCTCTGTAATTGACACATGTCCACAGGTGCTCTTCCCTGGCGAAGAGCTTCCTTTGCGCGTGCTCTCTGAGACCAATCTCGAAGCCATCCGCAGCCGACTCGCCGGCGAAGCCTCCATGCTTGCCGTTGTCTGTCCTGGACAGGTACGAACTCTTGTGCCAACTTCACCACAATCACTAACGATGCTGTGCCACACAGGGTGGCAGCGATGTGGTCGGCACGACCGTGCGCGTCGAGCGCTTCGGCATCGCACAGCACAGCGCAACACTCACGGGTGCTGCCAAGCAGCGCTTCCGCTTGCGGTCGATGCGCAGCTCGCCCGGCGGCCGCGGCGCTGTAGGTGAGATCGAGATCATCGCCGACACGCGACCACCACGGATGCCCTTCCCACTAGCAGCCACTGGTACAGCCATGGGAGGCAGCCGCCGACGCCGCGCGCCACCGTTCCCGAGCTACTGGAGTGCGAGCGAGTTCCAGTTGTTCGACGCGGCGAGCCTGGTGCGTCGCATCCAGCGGATCATGCTGTCATCGGCCCACTGCAATTGGTTCCGTAAGCTAACCGCACAGGAATCGGACCGAGAGATCGCCGTCAAGCTCCTCTTGCGCGCAGAGAGTGAGCAGGACCCCGTGGGCTTTGCATTTTGGATCGCGTCGAACCTACCCGTAAGCCACGCGTCTCGCCTCGAGCTGCTGCGGACGGAATCCATCGTGCACTTGCTACGGCGTGAACTGTCGATCCTCGAGACGCTGGACGAGAGTATCTACTGCACCCACTGCGGCACGCTGCTCGCACATACACGGGACATCTTCAGCATGTCGAGCGACGGCGCGGCAGGCACGTTCGTCAACCCGGGTGGGTTTGTGCACCAGATCATGACACTACGCGCCGTCCAACTGGAGCGGCTCACTGTGGACGGGTACCAGAGTGCCCAAGATAGCTGGTTCCCAGGGTACGCGTGGAGCGTCGTGGACTGCACTCTGTGCCAAAGCCATCTCGGCTGGCAGTTCGATACGGTTGAGTCGCCGCCGGCGTCGCCCACGCGGTTCCACGGGTTCCGTCGCACTGCTCTCACGCAGTCGTGGTCCCCGGATCGACGACGGACTCGGCTGAACTGGAGCTTTCTCGACGATGACGATGATGAAGTCTATGATGATGACGATGATGATGGAGAAGAAGAAGGCCAAGCTGAAGGAGACGAGATGGATCAAGATGATGTGACGGACGACCAGGACAGCGAGGAGAGCGAGGACAGCAGTGGCAATCGAGAGCGTGGGTCTCTGTCTGGGAGCTCGTCCGATAGTGAAAGCGACTACCACGACGCGCTCGAGATGGATTAGAAGACGACAATGGCACAAGTCAAAGCAGGGATGGATGAATGGATATTGACGACGATGCCGAGTGCTGTAGTACTACCGCTGTCGTGTCACATCTTCGAGCGACGCCACTTCACGACTGTGGGGGTTTAGTTGTCCGAGACGATCCACGAGTCGAGTGCGCGCTCGTAGTTGCTGATCTCCTCTGGCTTGAACCACATGGTTATCTCATGCGTGGCCGAGTCCGGGCCGTCCGAGCCGTGGACGAGGTTGCGGCCCGTGGAGATGCAGTTGTCACCACGAAGCGTGCCTGGGGCGGCCTGGTTCGGGTTGGTGGCACCCAAGATCTTGCGGCCCGTGAGGATCACGTCCGTGCCTTCCCACACCATGCACACGATCGGGCCCGAGGAGAAGTACTTGACAAGACCCGGGAAGAACGGGCGCGCCGCGAGGTCGGCGTAGTGCTCCTTGGCGCGCGCCTCGGACGCGGTCATGAGCTTGAGCGCCACGAGCTTGTAGCCCTTCTTCTCAAAGCGTGCGATCACCTCGCTGATGAGGCCGCGCTGCACGCCGTCCGGCTTGATCGCGATGAACGTGCGCTCGTGCTTGGTGCCGGGGACACCCGCGTGTGGCACTGGGGCGAGCTGCGCGGTCGACGAGGTGGCAGCGACCGACGCGACAACGAGCGACGCCGTGGCGAGCGCCAGCACGGCGGCTGGGGTCTTCTTGGCCGACGCCGAGGCGATGGCCTGCGAGGCGAAGGCACGCGCGGCCTGGGCGCGGGTGGCGGTGGCGGCACGGCGAGCGGCACGGGAGAACATGGTTACTTGCGACTTGAACGGGGGGCAGCGTCTTTGGATCTGTGAACCTGCGGTTGTCGTTCGAACTTCGATGGATCGGATCGCGCTGACGCCAGGAGCTCCGATCGACAACAAGGCGGGTTTTTAGCCAATCATGTTGGATATACTGTGAGATTGCATACTTTGACTGATCGACACAGAATCTGGGCGATTTCCCCTTCTAATAGCCTCTAATAATACGTTCTAGGGGTAAAAAGGATATCAAGTTTCATCACTCAACTTGGTGGGCGAGCTCCACACCACCTGCAGATTGTGACGAAAATGAGCCCACCAACGACGACGACGGGCGGCGCTGCGGCGGCGGCGACTGCCGAGCAGCAGACGGCGGAGAGCCGTGCGAACAACGGAAGCGCAACAGCGGCCGCTGCGGATGTGGACAACGCGGGTTCGGACGATGAGGAGGAGCCGACGGAGGAGACCACCAAGAGCAAAGCAGAGCAGAGCAATGCGATGAACAAGCTCACCGACGTAGTCGAGGAGAAGCAGATGGATGAGAACAAGATGAAGGTGGCCTTTCAGGAGCTGCGCAAGCAGGAGGAGGCCGACAAGGAGGCCGAGCGCAAGCGGTGTGTGCTGTTGAGTGGATGAATATGGTGTAGTCCTCTGTCTAACGTCTATGCCATACCACACAGAGAGAAGCAGTTGGCGGCGGTCAAGGTCAAGAAGGAGGACGTGGAGCTGATCTCGCGCGAGATGGAGATCACGACGCAGCAGGCGGACCGCAAGCTGCGGGAGGCCGAGGGCGACGTCGTCGCCTGCCTCACGGCGATGATGGCATAAAACTAGGCGTCCCCCCACTCATAGACAGACAGGCAGACAGACACGGCATCAAGAACGAGACGCGTGTATCTACAAAACTGGCTATCGTTGGTTGTTTATTGTGTTGCTGTATTGTCGACTCGTACCCGGGCGAGGTCGTGGCCCGTGCCGCCCGGATGACCCTGGCGCTCGTGGGATTTCCGGATGTTGCTCAGCATGCGCTGCATCTTGGCGACTGCCACGTTCTCCACCTTGCCCGGCTTTATCAGGTTGATTGACTCGCGGAAGGCGTGGCAGGCGTCCAATAGCTTGGATCCCTTGCGGTTGAGGTGTGGGTCCAGGGCATCCAGAACGCCTTGGAACAGTGCGCTCTTCTTGAAGCGAGGGAAGCTGTCTTTGGTCATTAGCCGCATGATCTCGTCGTTGGCTGCGTCGAAGAAGCTGGTGGTCACGTCTTCGGTCGGAGGGATCTTCTTGAGTGAATTGATGACTTGGTCGCGGATACTCGCTGGTAGATTCACCTCCTTGGGCGAGTCGGGCTGGATATACCGGTGCACAATGTACGAGGCCATCGAGTGGCGCTCCTCACGTGATAAAGACCGAAACTTCTGGACGTCGAGGCAGAACTTGAAGTTTTCGTCGCTGTGCTCGGCCTCGAGGAATGCCTGGAACCGCTCCGTCAGCACTGCATGCCTCAACACGGCGGCGAGGTCGCACCGCTCCCCAAACCACGCGATGTTGGCCTCAGCAGCTACGTCTGGGTACTCGTGGAAGAGCTCTGTGATCTTGGAGAACTTGCAGCTCAGTAGCACTGCCGGCGAGCGCGCGAGTACTTTGCCCTTGGGGAAGTTGAGTCGCTCAAACGTGAATGGCCCACAGTAGCAGCCTGGGGTGAGAAAGATCGAGTGGTCGCGTGTGCCCGATCGCCGTTGCTCTCCTGACACGATCTCCAGCACTCCGTACACGATCACACAGAATTGTGGCTCGGACTTACATTCGTGGTCGAGGGTGACGTCGTTCTTGCGCACCTGGTCCTCGATGTTGAGATCATGCGCGAATTGCATGAGCCGCTGCAGTGGGAGACTCTTCATATACGGAAGCACGCCGCTCATGATGGCCTTGGAGATGAGCCTTTCTTTCAGCAGCCTGTACACGCTCGTCTTGACGGCTGGTAGCTTGTCCAAGAACGAGTGGAATGCCTCCTTCTCGATGCTCATCAGCAGACAGCTCTCCACCGCCGTCACGGTCGCTGCGCGTGGAATGTTGATCAGCAGCGACATCTCACCAAAGAAAGAGCCCGGTTCCAGCCTGGCCAACGGCGCGCTTGCACGCGAGCTGGAGACCTCGAGTGTGCCCGCCAGTGTCACAAACATTTGCGTGCTCATGCCTTCGTCTTCTCTGAAGATGACCGACTTTGGCGGGTACACACGGATGGTCGAGACGTCGGTGAGCGCCACGAGCTGCTCGCGAGGGATACCAGCGAAGAACGGGATGTCACCGACCAATGCCACAAGGTCTCCGTTTGTGAGCACGTTCAAAGACTGCAGTGTCTGGCCGTTGGCAGCCGACGCGGTGGTCAGTTTCTCGAGCTGGATCGTGAGGTACCGCGTCTGGTTGCGCAGCTCCACGCGGTTACACGTCACAGATCGTAGGATGACCTCATCACCACCAGACTGACACGAGTATCGGCACACCACGTCCTCGTCGCTACGCCAGTATACGAGCACCTCGCCACTCTGGACAGCGCCGACCTCGTCGTCCCACACGGACTCGGCGGCATTCACGTCGTACCTGGCTTGCCGCACCGCGCTCTGCAGTAAGTTCTGCAGTGCCACCTGTCCTGGGGTTCTCGTGGCGACGATGGTCAGGATCTTGCTGTTGTTTCGATACAAATCCACGCAGCCGTCGATGACCAGGAGCACGGCGGCCTGCGATGGCTTGTGTGGCCGTCGGTCGTCGGCACGCTTTAGTCTCGCGTTCGCGATCACTTTCTCCTTATGCTCGCCGCCGATGAGCGGAAGCACAGTGCTTGAGTCATAGATGCATCGGATCTCGTGCGTGGACGCCTGTCCACTTAGCACGCCGCCCATGCTTGTCGTCCGCCTTGCTCCATACACACGCCACGTCGACGCGCTGTCCTGCGGGGAAGATCACAGCGGATCGTGACGCGCAAATGAATGGTAAATACGATCCACCGATGAATATAGGGGTGTCGCTCGCCATAATTAGCCCGCAGTCTTACCGCGCAATGTGCGCATCGCTTCAAGGTGATTTTGTGTAGCACAGGGTATTGATAGAGTGGTAGGAGGTTGAAGGTTGAAGGCACTCTTTCGAGGGAGTTTGGTGGAAAGTGTGGACCACACCATATCGCTGGTTCTAGTTCAGTGATGTGGGCCACGCTAACTCAATCGTCGAATCAGTGAGATGGGAGAGTGATTGATGGCTTCGGTTCTATCCCAGATCATCGGTCGCGCGATCGTCGCCGCTGACACAGAACAAGAGCCAAAGCAGCTGGAGGTTTGTTGCAGTAGCAGCGCATTCAACCCATCCACGGGCGCCTTTTCCGTCCGTCATTTTCGATCGACCGTCAACACGCGCGGGTCTCGTCCCGCCGTCCGCAAGTCCTTCCTCTCTGCCGTCGTCGTACGAAAGAGAGAGAGAGAGAATTGGGACTCCGTGTGCGAGGGGAGAAGGAAGCATTCGCCACTCTGTTGCGCAGAGGGGGGGGCTGATTCGCCGAAGGGAAGCGAATACTGTGCGTAGTATATCGTCAATATGATGTCGACTGCCGCGACGACGACTGCGTCGACACTCGCGCCGCTGGCCACCGACAGCCCAGTCCATAATGAACCCAAGCGCGACTGGCACGCATCGGCCACCGTGCAGATGCGGCGCCGCGTGCTTCTTCAAATGTAAGTGCCCTACGTCGCCACCCACATCAGGACGAATCAACTACTCAGCATTGATCATCTCGATCCACCAATCGCTCGCAGCTTACTGCTACTCAAGACCAAGTACGGCAAGGTTGACGCCAAGATATCCTACGTCGCGCGGCGTGCCGAGCTCGCTCTCTACACTCAGGCCTTCTCCGCGGCAGAGTATCGTAACCCAACGACGCTGAACCGACGGCTGCACTCGCTCGTGGTCAAGCTGCATATCAACAACTTGGCTGCACAAGAAGACTCCATCTTCAGCAAGGAAGAAGTCACCACCCCTGCATTGACGACCAAGCGTCTCCACTGTGACGAGCAAGCCAGGTATGTATCACCGACCAAGCGCGCGCGCTCCTGCAGCGTTGACCGACTTGTGCCTCCAGCTGAGAGTCCTATCTTCTTCGCTGGTAATCATGATCTGCTCCAGCATGTCTGCTCGTTCATGACAGCACGTGATAGTCTGCAACTCGCCGCGACCAATGCTCTGGCGCGACGTATCGTACCAGGATTTATCTCCTCCATCAGTGTCTCCGTGCAGGTGCTGGAATCACTCTCTCCAGCTCTGACGACGTCGTTCTTCGACCGCTTTGATCACTTGGAAACCGTGGACGTACTGGGAGATGAGCAGACCCACTTGCAGTTTGACTTTCAGAACGAGGTCGGGCTCGTACGACGCAACGTGATCTGCCGCAGCCTGCTCGTCGCGCTCGCCCGCAAGCGGCTACCCAAGCTCCGTCATGTCCGCTGGCACTATGCGTTTGTCGATGGTGTCCACGATCGCATCACCAGCCAGATCGCCGACGTCGTCCTCGATGCATCTCGATTCCCCCGTCTTCAAGAGCTCTCACTCGTGGGCAACGCAGTTGCCGACGATGGCGTCGCACGGTTGTGCCAGGCGCTCCGTGGTCAAGCCAGCTCTTCATCTACTCAACTGCTGAACCTCAAACGAAACTTCATCGGTGAGCGCGGCTACGTGCTGCTGGAAGAGGTCATCGCCACGCGCCCCGTCACTACTGGGACCCTCACTGTGAAGCTCAACGGCAACCTGCTGACATCCCCCACTGCCTCGAGCTGACGATCACTACGACACCGTTGCAGTATCTAGCTCGCAATCTTCCAGCTTTGTCGATTGAGTTGCTGTCGTACAGTACCAGTCGTGCATGCGTAATACGAGTCTCCTTGTTGATCTCTTCGATGGCTTCTTAATCGGAACAAATCTGTGACATGGTACAGCTTTTTCTCTGTACCGTGAGTAACCTAAATACAGCTCCCACAACTGCAAGGAATGACCACGAACCATCTCGACAATTGAAAATGGTCGTGCTGCTTCGGTCGTTGCGCTTGCTCTCTGTTCAGCCACGGGCTTCAAGCCATCGAGTGAGTGCATTCTGCCATCGCGTAAGCTCATTCAGTGTGCCCTCCGCGCAAGAGCGAGAGGAAAATGCAAAGAAACACGTCGTCGTCGGCATGTCGGGCGGCGTCGACTCCTCTGTGGCAGCTCTACTGCTCACACAACAGGGCTATCGCGTCACGGGCGTATACATGAAAAACTGGGACTCTAGCGACGAAATTGGTGACATCGCGTGTCCGCATGACGCTGAGTTAAAGGACGTCCAGAGTGTGGGTCGGCACCTAGGCATTGAAACACGAAAGGTGTGACGTACGATGAGCTCCTGGTGATGTGGTGAGTGACTGACCAGTCTGGCGTGTTCTCGTGTAGGTGGACCTGGTGCAATCGTACTGGAACTCGGTCTTTTCGCCCTGCTTGGATGGCTATGAGGAAGGGCTGACGCCGAATCCGGACATTCTGTGCAATCGCGAAATCAAGTTCAAGGCGTTCCTGGACTACGCTGCCTCCATTGGTGCGGACTACGTTGCGACCGGTCACTATGCGTCACTGCGGCGTGACCCACACGGCGAATCGAGTTGTGACCACCGCTTGCTCTTCACGGCCATGGACGAGTCCAAAGACCAGAGCTACTTTCTCTCCAACGTCTCAGGGTCAGCATTCCAGCGAGTGTTGTTTCCTCTCGGTGATCTATGCAAGACGCAAGTGCGCCAGATCGCAGAGGATGGCGGGCTCGTGACGGCGAGCAAGAAAGACAGCGTCGGTATTTGCTTCATCGGCAAGCGCAACTTTGCCGACTTTATCCACCAGTACATCCCCAAACAGACTGGCCACTTTGTGACTGTGGATGGCGAGCAGCTCCACGAACACAACGGGTTCACAGCGTACACTGTGGGTCAAGGCGCCAGACTCCAAGGCATGAGTGAGAAGTGGTTCGTCGTCGGTAAGCGGAAGCGATCGCACTCGGTGATCGTCGCGGCGGGCACCAAGCATCCGGCATTGTTCACAGACTCGTTGTTTGCCTCTACGACCAGCTTCAACTGGATCCCAGGAGACGTCCCTGACGAGCTGCGAACCAACGGCAAGATGCGGTGCTTCTACCGTGTCCGATACCGCCAGAAGCTCGGGCAGTGCACCATCTCGCTCGTGGATCGTGATGAGGCACGCCGTGAAGCCACAGAGCTTCAGGACTGGAGCAAGGAGATGGATGATGAGACCGACAGCGCGCCCTACCTTCGTGTGGACTTTGACATTCCGCAACGCGGCGTGACGCCACAGCAGGCCCTCGTTCTTTATCGTGACGATAGGCTCTGCTACGGCGGCGGTCCCATCGCCATCGCTGGCCGCAGCTACCACGAGCTCGGCAAGCCACTCGACCCGGGCGTCTTCGACTGGCGTTCCGACTGACAGTGCGTCAAACAAATCTACTGAAATAGAGCGAATCCTTCCCTCAAGATGAGTTGGAAACCAGAACCAAAAACCAAACCAAAACACAAAAATTCCACAAAACATGATCCATTTTAATGTTAAAACAGTAAGTGGACAAATTTTTTTGAGTCGCATTCCTTTTCTAAATGTTCTGTTTTCTTTTCTTTTTGTTTGTTTGTTTCTTCTTTGCTCGGATTTCCTCCCTTCCGCACCAAATCCAAGCGCTCAAAGGGAAACCATGAGCCACGAGTCGCCGCCGCCGATGCTGCCGCCACCACAGGGCTTCGTGATGGCCACGGACACCGCATCGTCGGCCTCTATCATGATGCAGTACCCGATGCCGCAGACGCTCATGCGCAACCTCGGGGACCGCTCCTACGACAAGCGCAAGAGTGCGGCGATGGAACTCGAGAACCTCATCAAGCAGCTCCAGGAGAACGCGAACGCGGTCGAGACGCAGTGCCAACTGCGCAACGCCGGCGCCGCCGTGGTCAACGACCACCGCCAGCGCATCACTTGGATCATCGAGCTGCTGGGCAACGAGTTTGCGTGCTCCACCAACGCCAACCACCGCAAGGGCGGGCTCATCGGCCTCGCGGCCACGGCCATCGGGCTCATGCACGATGCCCACATGCACCTAGACAAGCTGCTGCCGCCCGTGCTGCACTGCTTCGACGACCCGGAGTCGCGCGTGCGGTACTACGCGTGCGAGTCGCTGTACAACATCGCCAAGGTCGCCCGCGGCCACATTTTACAGTATTTCAACCAGATTTTCGACGGTCTCTGCCAGCTCTTTGCCGACGTGGACGTGGACGTCAAGAACGGCGCCAACTTGCTTGACCGCCTCGTCAAGGACATTGTCACCGAGAGCGAGTACTTTGACGTCGACATGTTTATCCCGCTGCTCCACAAGTACATCCGCATGACCAACCCGTACATCCGCCAGTTATTGGTCGGCTGGATCACGGTGCTCGACTCGGTGCCGGACATTGACATGCTCGACTGGCTGCCTGAGTTCCTCGACGGCCTGTTCAACATGCTGAGCGACGGCAACCGCGAAATCCGCCAGGCAGCCGACAGCGCACTCGCCGAGTTCCTGCGAGAGATCAAGCAGACCGACCACGTCGACTATGGTCGCATGGTGGACATCCTCGTGGGCCAGTGCAGCTCCAAGGAACGGTTCAATCGACTCACGGCGATCACGTGGGTCCACGAGTTTGTCAACCTGGGCAAGGAACGGCTCGTGGCGTTCTACGCGGAGCTCCTGGCGGCCATCATGCACTGCATCTCGGACGCCGAGCACGAGATCCGACAGGTGGCGGAGCGTGCCAACGATGACCTACTTCAGCTCGTCAAGTCGACTGAAGAGGACGTCAACCTGACGCCACTCATGCAGAAGCTGAATGCCGAGCTCGTGAGCGACCACGTGCCCACACGCACCGCAGCGCTGCGTTGGATCTCGATGCTGCTGGAGAAGTCACCCGATGAGCTGTCGACCCACATTGGCGCCTTGCTGCCGACGTTGCTCAAGACACTCTCGGACGTGGCCGACTCGGTGGTGCTGCTCGACCTCGAAGTGCTGGCGCGCATCTCGCTGAACCCAACCGAGTTTGAGCGGGTCATGAAGTCGATCGTACTGCTCTTCGCCCACAACCGCCACTTGCTTGAGACGCGCGGCAGCCTCATCGTTCGCAAACTTTGTGTGCTACTCGACTCCAGAAGTATCTATATGATCTTCGCTAAAGTTCTCGCGGCTGAGCCAACTGCAGCTAGTACTGCTCCCGTGCCAGTCACGCCAGCGTCAGAGTCAGACTCTCCGATCAAGAGTGATACCAGCTCTTCACCACCAGCCAGTCCTTCGTCGGACGGGGAGTTTGCATCGGTGATGGTGCAGACGCTCAACCTCATTTTGCTGACCGCGAACGAGTTGGAGAACCTGCGTGAGATCCTTCGACGATGCTTCCAGCCCAATGCTTCCGAAGACGACGTTCAAGTGTTCACTGTAAGTGCCCAAGGAGTCGGCGACATGTGTGTGTGCTCTGTTCTGACCCTTCACTCCATCTGTGTTTGACGATAGGCTCTTTTCAAGTCGTGGTGCCATAACCCTGTCGCGGTCTTCAGTCTGTGTCTGCTCGCGCAGTCCTACTCGCTCTCCTGCCAGCTCATCAGCAAATTATATCCTCTTGCTACGTTGCCTCACTCCCCTGCATTGACGGATTTACCATGATGTCATGTGTTTGCCTTACATCACTCCTTCGTGTGCACTGCAGACATCGATGCCTCGGTGGGCTTCCTCATGCAAGTCGACAAGCTCGTACAGCTACTTGAGTCGCCGATCTTCATCCACATGCGTCTGCAACTGCTCGAGATTGAAGCCGACTACCACTCCGACCTCGTCAAGAGTTTGTACGGTTTGCTGATGCTGCTTCCCCAGAGTGCAGCGTTCCGAATCCTGCGAGACCGCCTCGCCAGCGTCACCAACATGGCGACTGCGATCGGCAGGATAAACCTTAGCCCAGCCCTAGCCAAAGAGGACGAGACAGCGGGCAAGGGCAAAGGCAAAGACAAGGGCTCCAAGGTGAAGGTGGACAAGGCAGCGCTACTCGCTCACTTTGACAAGGTCCAAGAGCGTCACCACGAAGCGAGGAAGAAAGGTGCGCCACTTTGAGTCTTGTTTTGGATTTGTGGTGCCGGTAACTCACGCGGCGGTTGTGTCTCATTAGGACTGAATGAGAAGTCGTTGCTGTGAAAGCAGTCGGCTTGAAGGAATGAAGTAAGGTGGATCACCCCTCTGAATGCGTCAACATGGTGATTCGATTGTGTGCTGATTGCGATACGTCCAACATCATGCTCTCTATGTTTACTTGACTCACTCTGGTTATGCCTTGGGGGTACCGCGGAACAGACACATTCGCCCCGATGAGTTGCCGCCCGCGATGAGAGGGAGCGTCGGATGGTACACGTTGATCGAGTGGACCGAGGCGAAGAGAGGACTCGTGAGCTCTTGGATCGGACTCTTCCGTGTCGCCTTGAATACCTGGATCCGGCGTGGCTGCTGCATGCACCCGATCACGTACTCGTCAGGGCGCTTGGGGTCCCAGGCCGCATGTAGTTTGGTGAGCCATCGTCCGGTCTGGTTGTTGTGAGGGATGCGGAGCGTGGGTTTGACGTCATCGGTCTGGAGGTGGGAGACGTCCTGGGTGTCATACACATGGAGGTAGTCGTCCTGGCCGACGGTGACGAGGTGCTGGCCCGTGGGGTTGAAGTAGGCGCAGTTGACACTCCGGTGGTGCGGCATGGTCACAAGCGGCTTGTTACTCGTCTTCTTGAGCTTGCGGATGTCCCAGAGGCACACGGTGCGGTCCAGCGACGCGGTGGCGAAGCAGCTAATATCACACATAGAAACAAGTCAGCATCCAGGCAATCAATCAGTCCAGGAGGCCACGTATGGTACATACAAGTCGATGCTCGGGTGCTGGTGGACTGTCTGAACCTTCTTTTCGTGGACGAGGTACGCTGTGTGCTTGGCCGTCGGCTGGCGAAGGTCCAGCGCCCACACGTGGCCGTCATCGCCGCTCGCAAGGAAGTGGCCACGCTCGGTCATCGTGGCGAGCGACGTGATCCCCGTGTGGTCCTCGGTAGCGAACACCTCGGTGAACTTGGCGGCCTTCAAGTCAAACTGCCGCACGGTGCCATCGAAGCTCGCGGAGAGCAACTTGCTGGCATCCGACAGCAAGAAATGGAGCTGAGTGATAGGCAGCGTGTGCGGGCGGTACATGGCGACCACGTTGTCGTCGTCCTCAGGCGCGTCGGTATTCCAGAGCGCGATGTTGCCACGCTTGTCGCCACATGCGACGACCACGCGGTCGCTGCGCGGGTGGAACGCGATGGAATAGATGCGCTCCTCGACAGCCTTGATCACGTCGCGTTCAGCCAGCGCGTACTGCAGCGTCTCGACACCACTGGCATCCACCTTGAGGTCAGCCTCAGTCTCCTCGTACTCCCCCACGACTGCCGCGAGCAGTTGCTGGCCACCGGCACCGTCCAGATTGAGAGCCTCCGCGTCAAGCTGCGCGTCGAAGCGAGCGGGGTCGCGCTGGCGGAGCTCCTCGGTGGTGAACGGGTTCTTGTCGTCCTTGAGCATGTCCAGCTCCTCGGCGGTCTGGCCCTCGAGCCGTCGCGACTTGCGGCGTGGCGCTGGCGGCTCGGCTGGCTTGCGCTTGGTGCTGATGCCGCGCGTGGTCGGTGGTGGCCGCTGTGCTACAGGGACGGACGCGGCGGTACGTGCAACGATCTTGGCCTGGGGGGGCATCAACATGGATACACAATTATTATTGGTGCTTACCAATATATATTGTCGATGGATGAGAACGCACCGTGGAGACGCCCATGGAGCGCATGAACTCGAGATTGCGCTGGATGTTTTCTAGCCGCTTGCGCTCATACTCGGCCATACCGTCGCTGATAGTAGCGGCATCCTGCTCCTCTTCCCCTTCGTCATCTTGATCTTCTTCATCTATGCTCATGTCATTGTGGTCGACGGCAGGCTCCGGGCGTGGCTCGGGCTTTGCTTGCGGCTCTGTCGGCGCTGACTTGGGTGAAGCAGTGCGCTTCTCGATCGCGCGCGTCTTGGCGAGCTCCTCGCGGTGCTGCTGGGTCCGAGCGCGAGTGCGACGCATGTTTGGCAAGCGAAATGGCTTCCGTCTTGTTCGTTGTGTGGTGGTGGCACCTTATGTACTGAGATAAAGGAAATGAAAACTCCGCCAACTGGAACCAAATTGCCCAACAGGTGGCGGGAGTTGAGATTCTATGTGGACCACACAAACAATATCAAGCATATATACTGAAATTGGTTATCATTGTTATTCTATTCCAGTACTCTAGTGTCGTCAAAGCAAACCCAACCAAACCAAAATGTTGCTCCACCGATCGATTCACGTCGGCGGCCGCGTGCGCATTCGTGCGCCGCGATGGCTGTCCACAGGACCCAGTAGCAACAGTGGCTATGAAGAGCCGCGAATGGTGCGCGAAGTCGACCTCAATACAGTCGATAAATCGTACCGATTGAGCACCGACCATCTCCTCAACCCTGCCGGCAACACCGAATGGAAAGTCGTCAAGCACGAGCACCTCAAGGTCCACACAGCTACCATTACGTGTACGGGTTCAGTGCATTCAAGTCACTGACTCTCTCTTGTGTCTAGCACGTTGATATCCCGCCAAATTGGGATGAGAAGCTCGCGCGATTGCAGGGTCGAATCGGCGTGCGATTCCATGACACAACCGTGCTCACGACGGCGCTGATCCACCATAGTGCATTGCAGCAACAGGTTCCAACCGAGGTCGCTTCGCAGCGGCTCTCGAACCGCAGCCTTGAGTTCCTGGGCGATTCGATCCTCGGTATGGCGATCGCGTCGTACGTGTTCCAATCACACCCGCGCTTCCAGGAGGGCCAGCTCACACAGCTCAAGTCGGCGATTGTCAACAACGAGACGCTGTCCAAGGTCGCAGAGCATGACCTGCAAATCAGCGAGCTGGTGCTCGTGTCCAAGGGGTACCAGCTCTCGCGGGCGAGTGCAGAAGCGTGGTTTGGCAAAAGCAGAAACACGATCCACGCGGGTGCACTCGAAGCATTGATCGCTGCTGTCTACCTCGACCAGGTACGCAGGCACGGTACCACGAGCCAGATTGCATACTAGTACAGCTCCTGACCTTGCGATGGATAGGGACTCGTTGCCGCGCTCGCGTTTGTGAATGAGAAGATACTGCCCGCCGCCGTCAAGTACATAACGGTAGAGAGTGCATTTCAGCCAGTGGTGGAGCTGCAGAAATTGCTGCAGGCCCATAGGTACGGCCACCCCGTGTACAAGCGCGTCCCTGCACGATCCGTCAGCAAGATATTCCACGTAGAGTTGTTTGTTCGAGACGAGGTACTGTGCCTCTAGTGTAGGGCTGACCACACAAGGACTGATTGACCTGGGACTGTAGCTGGTGTTGACAGGTACAGGCGCGTCCTACAAGGAGGCACGCATCAACGCCGCTAGCGCTGGATACACGCTCTTTCAAGCACGGCTGGATACTAGCGAGTCAAAAGAGTAGACGTTCACGCTTGCGCCATGCGATCGTTGTCTTGCTCAGCACACTTGGTGGTGGAGATGGTCCTGACTACTACTAACACTAGAACTCGGCCTCGTCGCTATCGTCGTCCTCGTCGTCCTGGGTGGCGCTAGCTGATGGTTTGGGGATGTCTTCCATTGGTTTGGACATGGCGGCGATGGCGGCGCGGCGGCGTGCGCGCGGGATGATGTTGGTCGTGTCGATGCCGATAAAATCGTCGTCATTCAGCTTGACTTCCGGGTCTGACTTGCCGTCGTCGCTGGCGTCGTCATCGTCGTCCTTAGTCCGCCGCTTTTTTTTCTATAGCAGATTGTTAGATACTTGTGTTGGTTATGTAGTCACGAACAATCGCATCGTACCGCTGGCTTGTCATCGTCGTCGTCTTCGTCGTTATCGTCATCGTCATCCTCATCGTCATCCTCATCCTCATCCTCATCCTCATCGTCATCGTCATCTCCCTCATCGTCGTCGTCGCCTTCTTCGTGGTCCTCATCATCCTCTTCATCGTCATCGTCATCCTTTTCCTCCTCCTTCTTGGCGGGCTTCTTGTCGGCGGCCTTGCCCTTGCCGTTGCTGGGCTTCTTCATCTCGTCCGCCTTGCGCTTGCCTCCTTCGACGCTGGAGATAAATTCAGCGCACATCGATCAGTATAAGAAAGCACAGCGACTAGCGCCATCACCAGCGCTACAGACAATCCACGTACAGCGCGCTGCTCTTGGTCATATTCGTCAGCGAAGTCTGCACCAACTTGCCCATTTTGACTCGTCCTCTGCGCTGTGTTTGACCGTGAATGAACTGGGCAATCCAACCGCTTTGGCTGGGCGACACACCTCCCATAAACTATCATAAGTTCAAACCTTCGATAATACATACCTGCATGTACGAAATATGCGACAAGTGCTATCTACGATATCTCAAGGACCTTTGAAAACAAATAGCGCGGGAAAAGAGGAAACCAGTGTGGTGTGGCCATTGACCATCACTCCTGCCTAGGTGCAACGATCCTGCCATGAAGCGACGCTGCACTTTGACGACGACCATGAGCGACGGGAATGCGGATCTCGAACTCGAGCACGAAGATGGCGGAGAGGAAGACCAGGCAGCGGCTCTGGACATCGACGAGTCGGCTGCGCATGTACAAGCGGCTTCGACGCCTGCTCCCCTGCCGCAAGGGTACCGTTCCGCGTTCAACCAGACCGTCGCGCCACCGAATGCCCCCCTCTCGCGTGTGGTTCGTGGCTTGGTTTACGTGTGGTTCTCACAAGGATCGAGTATAATTGATTGCTGCGCACTGTGCAGATCCGACCGGCGGTGGATTTCTCCCCCGACTCGAAGCGCGCGCAGCTCATTGAGGACGCGGAGGTCGACTTGGAGTACGACATGGAGGAGCTCAAGAGCGCCGTGCATGCGTACAACGTCGATTTCCAACGCCGCATTGTAGGTTACAGCATAAACACACTCGGGTTACACTCTCCGAGGCCGATACTAGTATCCATTCGTCCACTTGCGTAGGACGAGGTTAAAGCACGAGGCCGCGTGTTGGAGTCGCAGATCCGCAGCGAGTACGAAGCGATGGAGGAGTCGATGAACCAGTTGCAGCA
>JAADXF010000057.1:0-56530 GCA_023337575.1 Pythium chondricola
CCGTACCGACGGAGGAAATTGGACACCTAAGCGAAATCGCAATAAGTTTTGGTAGAGTGGTTCTTTTTGAAATCAGAAATGTGTCCCATAATCACTGTTTGCTGTTCTCGCAGATGGCAAAACAAATCTCGAAACCGCACTGATTTCATCAAGTTACGAAGGATTGAAGGGGTAGAGAGAATTCTCACCGACCAGTTGTTGATGTGTTCTTGACTTGTTTTTTGTAAGGGATTTGTCGAGTTTGTGTATTTCTTGATCACTCGCTTCTGTGACATTGAGCTTTTATATTCGGACAAGTGTTTCCATGACAGGTCTGGCGAATTTTGGCTAATCATGTGCTGTACAGAGTGACACCTCAAAAACTGGTTGATCCCTCAGAAACTGGTCGTTTACGTTATAACATTTCCAGCTGGACATCTACTGAATTAAGTTATTTGAGAGTACCTTATCAACCAAATTGGCAATGAGGCATCATGAACACCTCAGTCCAGTCGCTGCGGTCCTTCATAGACAGCAAGAAACGTGCGATCCGCGACGCTGAGCGCGAGTATGACGTAGTGCTCGCTGGTCATCTCCTCTCCGAGCTCGCCCAACCGCTGACGCATCCACAAGGGTTTCACGAATCGTGGAAGGTGAGCAAGCTGCTTGCCTAGTTCCACACAGTCGAAAGCTATAACCCTTCGCTTCTCCTACAGCAACTCTACCTCGACCATTTCTACCGAGAGACTGTGCGATACCTCGTTTCGTTTGTCGGTGTGCATGTACTCCCCGGCCTCAGTGAAACGCAGCGATCAGCTGCGTTTGACGTGTTCTTCGACACTGCGCATGTGCCCGCGATGAGCTCCGTCACCGCATTGATGACACAGCTTTCCAGCGTCAACGCGAGCCAATTGAACCAACCAACGAGTGTAAACCAGGAATCGCTGCAGGCGCTGACCCTCTGTGTGCGACTGCTGCAGCGTGTGTTGGAAGATCGTGGATTTGCTCGCATCACGCAAGATCTCTTCGACGCATACAGCGATGTTGCGGCTCGAGGGCGCGCGTTAGCGATCTCACAGCCTACCATATCGTCGCTGTGTTCGATTGCGGACCTGGTGCACAACCGTCTGCAGCGCAGCACGCCTGCGTTCTTCGCCCCACGGCAATACTTTGCTCAACTATGCCAGCAATTACTCGACGTCCTCATCACTGGGAGGGTTCCGACAACCAGGACAACTCAAGCCACGGTGAATGATGCGAGAGCGTCAGTGTTCCGTCTCTTCGCCGACAAAATGGCGCGCATTGGACACTTGGATGATCTCGTACGCGCGTGGCTGGCGAGGTCAGATATATACTCGCCTGACCATCAAGCGGCACACGAGCATCTTCTGGCAAGCCTCCCTCCGGCAGCAAACGAGCCTTTCCTCCTGTTCTTTACGAACTTGCCGCGTACAAGTTTGGGTGATACTTCTGTATCAGCGCCGCAGTACCGACTGCTGTCGCTCGTGCCCGAGGAGCTCACCACGAGCAAGCAGTTCCAGCACGTTGTGGTGCATAAGATTATCCTCGCGAAGTCGATCCATGATCCAGTGATAGCAAGACTATTGGTCGATGCATTGGCCAAGCATCGCGTTGTCGCCCCAGAGTCTACGCTACCGATCGTCCAAGTGTTTGACGTGGTCGTGAGCCGGTGGAGCGGCCAGGACTTTCCAACTTCGACCGACTACAACCTGAACGCTTCCATGAGTTTCTTCCTCCGGTACGCAATGGCCAAGGTGCCTCGCGACGAATGCGCTCAACACGACTGGACAGCACGAGTCTGCCGCGGCGTGCAAGCGCACATGAGCCACTCGGTCGAGCGTGTGCGACTGCTTGGTATGCGTGTCGGCGAGAGCGTGTCCAAGATCATGTCGCCTGAACAGCCACTGAACTTCGAGATCAACGAGCCCGACGTGCTCGAAGAAGTTACGGCGATGCAGTTTGACTTCGCACAGGCCACGGTGAATACTGAGGAGGAATCACGCACTGCGCTTGGCGGTGGGAGCACCACCGTCGGTGCCAGCGAGGCATTGGCGAAGGTCAAGTCGCACCGAAGCAGAGGCTTGAAATCCATCGATCCTGACGCGGTTGTCGACAGTGATGAAGACGAAGCTTCTGAGAATGAGGGCGATGACGGCCGTGACGATGATGACGATTCAGATTCTGATATCAGCCTGGACGCGTACGACCTCCAGGACGACGAGCAAGACCTCGCGACGCCGCGTCCTCTGTACATCAAGGAACTTGTCGCTAGACTGCTGGCAGACGATGACCGTGAGAAAACGGAAGCGGCTCTCGCCGAGTGTGAAGCTCTGCTGCGTCGCCAGCCCAAGGACTTGCAGTTCACCGCCAAGGACGTTGTGACAGCGCTGTTGCGGCTCGAAGATAAGTACAACACGCCCAACTTTGTGCTGCTTCGAAGCAAAGCACTCGCTGCGGCGTGTGCGTTGGCGCCGGCCGGTGCGGTACCGTACCTGCAAGCGCAAGCCCTTGAACACGAGCAGCTTCTCCAATCCCGACTAGACGTGCTCCACGCACTGACCACTGCTGCTCAAGAACTGTCCGGTACGGGTGCTTTTCGTCCTGATACACCCAAGTCGTTGCTGTTGGAGGACATGGAAACGCGCACCACCAACGGCCTCAAGACCCGTCGATTCGGCTACCGTCGTGACCCATTGATGCCGGCGAAGAAGAACGCGTTTGGAGATCACGCGCTGAGCTTCTTCACGCCACTGCTCTTTGGTTTTGTGGAGTACACGCGCAAGATGGAGGCGTCTCGGCGAATGCGCGAGATCGACGACGTGTTCCTGGCCCATTTGCTGCACACACTGGCGAGCTTTGTCGAGTGCGCCGGCCACGCACCGCCGGCGATCCCGATGGCCAAGTGCCTCATGGAGTTTGCGTGGCACCACCGCAGTAGTGGCACCGCGGCAGTGCGTCGCCAGGTACTGTACGCATTCAGCCGCGTGCTGTTCACCGTCCCACCGTTCTTGCTGCGCCAGGAACTCGGACAGAACGTGATCGAGATGGTCGCGTGGCTTCAGGAGACGCACCACCAGGACCCAGACGAAGGCTGCCGCGATGGCTCGCGACTGCTGCTGTCGTCCGGTGCGGTGCCCATGCTGTCAATGTAGATTGTAGTTCCGCAAAGTTGCATAGAGAAGGTAGACCTGTTACCATGATATGATTATGCGGTTGTTACCTTCTTCGCTGTTGAAGATACAGCAGCAGTCTTCTTCGTGGTGGAGGCAACGGATGGCTTCCGCTTCGAGCTTGGCGTTGCTTTGCCTGTGAAGTTTGGCAGCGGGAGCTGCTTGTCCAAGAGGTCGTCGTCTTTCTCCAGGTCCGACTGGTCCGACTCGAAATCGCTAGGCGCGTAGCTGCAGAGCTGGTTGATCAAGTAGTCATTCTGAAGACGCGTGTGCTTGAGGTTACTCTGGACGTTGTCGAATCGCAGGCGAAGCTCTGTGAAATCCTGAGTGCGAAGGCGGAATGAGATGCGATCGAATTACCACGATATGCCGAGTGGTGAGCTGCTGGTACCTGCTCTGTAGCCGCATAGAGTTGGGCAAGAGCCTCGTACTTGTCCCGATCAGTTTGCTGGTTGTCTACGGTACGTACAGACAGACAGAGACATGGAGTGGTGAGCGCGATGTGAGTCTGACAAACTGCGCGCCTTCCAGCCCGCACCTAGTGTCGCCATGGCGGCGGTTTGACTTCTCCGTCTCCAACTCGGAGATGATATTTTTGACCAATAAAAATACAAAAACGATGGCAATTGGTTGAAATTGGCGAATGTATCCATTCCACACCAAAGGTCACCAATAACGATACGCACGTTCTTCCTGTGTATCGATTAAGCGTGCGTTGAGTTCCTCGTGGATGCCAATTCGATGAGGAGGTCACGGCAAGCTAGCCGCTGCCACGTGCTCGGTTCGGCTGACAAGAAGATACCTCCGTCTCACTCTTCCACCCACCACCGTGAAGTCGGATCATTGAACCAGATGAATCAAAACGAAAAATCCGTGCCTAATGAACACACCGATAAACCATCACTCAAAAGAGAGCGGCCAAGCCGAGCGTACCGAGATGTGCGATCGTGAACTGGAGGGCGATGATCATTTCAGGGATGAGTTTGCACTGCATTACCATCACGTGCTCCTCGAGAACAAACGCTAGCTGGTGTAGCGCTGAGAATCTGAACTGGCGACGCAAGTACACGTGCAGTAGCACCAGTGACAAGAGCTCGAGTGCCAAAAAAACGGCGATGCTGGTCACTGTACTCCGCAGGTCGTTGGCAGTCAAGGCGCGAAGGTGGCGATAGTACGTGCCATTGTGGAGCTGGCGCAGGATAGGTAGGTAGATCGCGTACAACAGCGGGATCGTACACCTAATATACTCTCCCAGCACCAGAAGCTCGCACTGGAATAACAGCTTTATTGCCTGGTTGAGAACGTCGCCGTGGTCCGTCTCGCGACGGTGTTGAATAGGCTTGATCGCCGGGCACACTTTGCTTTGCCTTGTGTAGCGTCGACGAGGATCGTAAGTGACATTGGCACGAGTCACTCGCTGCCGGAGCTTCTGAATCACGTCACAACCGGCACCCGAGAGTCGGTAATCCATACCACTACCCGATATATGGATCGATTCGAATACGTTGGTGCCCAGTAGGCTCGAGTCCTTCGCGATGGAACGCACATACTCGCGACGACCACAACGAAACTGAAGCCTCCGACCACATCGGCTAGCGCCATCCTCCACATGGGAGCCGGGACGACATTGCGTAAGAGTCCTCGCGTAAACGTGTGTCGCGAACATGATGGCTGTATTTGTGAGTGCGAGACGAGACCAGAAGGTGTGGTTGTTTCGCCCGCCCGCGGACGGATCAGCAAGAGGCACGCACTCGAGTAGTACCACGAACAGCAATGCAGGGATCGGTGTGTAGACGCACGCCGTGGTGGCTCGGAGGGTGGACGCCCTGTCAATGTACTCGTGTAGTGCGAGAAATCTTTCGAATGAGTACTGTCCTCGTTAGTATACCTGGAGTTTTCCTATTGCGACCTCAAAAGCGGACCACACAGCGTGTACTCTTGAAATCGCGCTTGGACGAACTGGTTGCACGGAGGCCGGCACCTGAGTCGACGCGTGCAGCTCGTCTTCATTGCGACTTGATTGGACAGGAGCTGCTGCGATGCGCATGCTGGAATAACCGAAATGCTCGCGTCCACCCAGCGGATCGCTTTGAACTCGTCAACTTCAACAATCGGCCTAGCAGTGGTACAGTGTACCATTCCTGAGTTACCCAGGTCTATCTATGTGCTTGTCAAAAACATGGGTTCATTTCCGTTTAAGTACGATCATGTGCCAATTGGGAAAAACCTCGCGGCATCATCCTGATAAAAGATGCTCAACCTCAGGAAAAAAACCTGAGTTGCGTGTTCGTGCAACATCCACGCAACATTAAGCAGCGAATTTTGAAGGAAAGAAGTCTTGAACAGCCTCGCCCGTTTGTTGTCCCACCGGTGTGGAGCAGCTCACGGCACGCACCTCCCATCTTCGTCTCGGCATCGCCCTAACAAAGCTCGCGGTTGTATCCAATCCGCCGCCGTGATCGTGAACGCGACGTGTATGGCCTGCAGCTG
The DNA here is from genome assembly GCA_023337575.1 of Pythium chondricola. Taxonomy (NCBI): domain Eukaryota; phylum Oomycota; class Peronosporomycetes; order Pythiales; family Pythiaceae; genus Pythium; species Pythium chondricola. Next base: position 5,661 of record JAADXF010000057.1, read on the forward strand.
CCGCGTCGAGCCACTGTGAGTCGCTCTCCTTCGTCGCCTGCACGCCGCTCGCAATTGTTGACCAAAGAAAAAAAAACACGCGCACAAGAAAACTGTGACACGTTCGGTCGACTGCCGGTGAGAAGACAAACAAATGTCGGTGGTCCATGCGTCCGCGCCGATGGTGGAGACCTCGGCCGGCGCGATGACGGAGGCGCCCAACCTCTCGGCGCTTGGGAAGGCGCTCGGTGAGACGGTGATCTCGTCCCCCACGTCGGTCGGTCCGACCGTGATCACAGCCATGTCCGCCTCAACCACAGTAACCACGCCAACACCAACGAATGTATCGGCACGCAAATCACCCAAGAAACGCGAGCGCACCGACAGTATGAAGACCATGACGCCCGCGCCGGCGGCGCAGCGCGCGCGATCCGACGACCATGGCGTCGACAAGCACGCAGCCGCTGACGACGGCGGAGACGAGGATGAGGACGAAGACGACGAGGAAGACGAAGAGAATGAAGACGACGACGGCGGCGGTGGCGGCGGTGGTGAAGAAGACTACTCCGACACGTCCAGCACTGCCGCCGATGCAGGCATTAAACTCCCTGTCAAAGACCGCACGGGCAGTGCGATCGCTGGCGTGTCCCGCGTCACGCTGATCTCCAACGCAGTCAAGACTGCGCCACCGGCCAAAGAGAAATCCAATCCACGACGGTGGTCCAAGATGGAAGACGAGTCGCTGCGGCTTGCGGTCGAGCGCAGTGGTGAGCGCAACTGGAAGGCGATCGCGGAGCAGGTGCCAGGGCGCAACCACACGCAGTGTCTGCAGCGGTGGACCAAAGTGCTCAAGCCTGGCCTCATCAAGGTAGGTGAATCCACGTACGTGGCTTGCTGCCGTCGTAGTTATTTGTATTGATTGGTTGTATGGTGTGATGTCTAGGGCCACTGGGATCCGGAAGAAGATATCAAGCTGCGGGACCTGGTATCGGAGGGCAAACGGAACTGGGGTCAAGTCGCGTCGCTCATTCCTGGTCGAACGTGCGTCTCTCATCGTGGCCACCGCCAAAAGATTGCCATCACCCACTCACTCATGGTGCATTCATTCCAGGTCAAAGCAGTGCCGAGAACGATGGTGTAACCACCTGGACCCCAACATCAACAAAGGGTATGCTCTCTCATGGTCTTGCTTATGCTCTGGGTCCAAAGAAGCTCACTTCCAGAGTGCTCAGCATGTACACGGAGGAGGAGGACCGCATCATCTTGGAGATGCAAGCCAAGCTCGGCAATCGGTGGTCGATCATCGCTCAACACCTCAAGGCACGGATATCCTGGTTGTCAACAACGCCTCAATGGTGCCACGCTGACTTTGATTGCTTTTGCTCCGTTCATTCCAGGGTCGAACAGAGGACGCGGTGAAGATTCGGTGGAAATCGTTGATGAGAGGCAAGAAAGCTGCAGGCAAGGAGCAGCAGTTGCAGCATCAATCGGTTTCCACTGGCAACCAGACTACGACGATCACAACTGCATCAGCCGCTACCTCAGCAGCCGAGCCGCAGCCGCTCTCTGTAGCAGTTTCGACTACCGTGAAAGTGAACGACGACAAATCCAAAGTCAAGACGGCTCGAACGCCAACGAGGCAGAAGACACGAGCAGCATCACCTGTTGATAAACCACTCGAGCCACTGGTGTTCAAGTCGGAACCGTCGATCACTTCATCAAGCACTCAAGCCCCTGTTCTACAGTTATTCGGAGCTCCTAGGGCATCCGCTCATGGAGCGGTAGACCGAGTGGATGCGAAGCATGGGCCAAGTGCCATGAACTCGTACATGCAGAACGTGAATGACCTCGTGGCTGCGTCGATTCAAGGTTACCGACTCAGCCAAAACTTCTCCCCCGGCTTACCCGTTTCGAATGGTGTTCCATCAGCTCCGTCAACATCCACGGTGATGATGGGCTCTGCCCATCCAATGATGATGTCCCAGTCCACGATCTCACCTATGAATCAGCCCGTATACAGTATGGCACCAGCGCACGGTTTCCCAGGAATGCCTCCGCAAGCACAGCACCAGCATGCTCCGCACCAGCGCCAATATTTCAGCATGCAGCAGAGCATGAGTCTACCCCCAAACTACGTGCTCCCGACCACGACGCAAGGCCAACAGTTCCCAGTCACAATACCCAACGGCCACATGCACCCGATCTCGATCCAAGGCTACCAGTATGGTTCAGCCGTGCTCAGCGATGGCCGAACAATAGCGCTCCCGCCAGGCTACCCGTCCTCGTCCATGCCAATGGCGATCCCATACCCGAGCGGTGTCCCAATGGGCGGTCCCGCGTACGCGATGGCGCATGGGCCGCGCATCCCACCGACACATTCTTCGATGGCTACCCACGCCGCTGAGCCGCTCGCACCAGTATCTGCCTCGGCGATTCCTCCACACATCGCCGCTGGCGTATCTTCACGACTGACCACACCACGAGAAGAGTGGGGTTCCTCGCAAACCCCTCGGTCTCACTTGATCAGTGAAGAAGGCCACGCGTCCGCGTACGAGTTGTTCCACCAGCAGCGGCTTCGACTCATGCTCAAAGAGAGGGAGAAGGGCATGTCGCTGACGTCGGCGCCGTCTCCAGGCCAAGCGATGCTGACAAAGGAGCTCAAAGCCAACAAGGAGCGTCAAAAGCGACAAGAGATGATGCAACAGGGCTGGAAGAGCGCGGTCGAAGCGATGATGTCACTCACCAACGTAAGTGGCCCTACCTCCGGCTCGTTCACCGTGGTTGAGTACTGACAATCGATTCTTCGGGTCTTGCCTAGGACGCGCCGTCGCTCGAAGATGGTGACGGTCTCATGGAGAAGGTTAGCCTGTCAGCGCTAGACCCAACGGACGATGAGCTCATGGACAGCGGCGTGGAGATCTCGCTTCCTTCCGGTTCGTACGGGCACTGGTTTCATTTTTTTGTACCCCAAGTATTGACTGACTGGTTACTGTTGTGTGGTGCTGAAGACGACACGATTGTCGAACCCGACGAGAGCGTCTTGATCCCGGAAGCGCTCTGAGCCATGGGGAAGTAAGTTGCGGCCCGGTTGGTTGGTGTGTGCAGTTTGTGTTTGTGCTGCGTGTGTCGGCGGTATCCTCTTTTTTTTTCTTCTTCCCTTTTCTTCATGTTTCCTTTCCACATGCGTGTGGGGGCAAAATTGTAACTTAATGAATCACCAAAGAAACCTGTCAGTGCCTCGTGCTGTCGTATGCTTTACTCGTCGTCGTCATACTCGACGTCGTCGTCGAGCTCTTCATCATCGTCGTATTCCTTGTCTAGGTTGGCCAAGTTGATCTGCAGTGGCAGACTCGCCAGCGCGTACAGCACCAACGCGGCCACCGCCCCGATGATCACGTTGCGTGTGCTCTTGTTAAAGCCCTGGGTCAGCGTGGCGTCTTCACCGTCGTGGGGCTGCTCTTGTTGCTGTTGCTTCTTCGTCTTGCGTGCGACCTCGGCCGCGAGCTCTCGTCGACTCCAGTTGAGACTCTGGTATGGCTCCAAGAACGTAAGCTGCAGCGACGGCGGCACTTTGCTCATGAAGCTCGTGTCGGCCTGCGCAAAGTAGTTGTCCTGGTTCTGCGAGTAGCTGGCCTGGAGCTGCTCGATCGAGAGCGCGCGTGGCCGCGCGGCGTGGCCATCGAGGCTAAAGTACTGGTCGCGCAGCCGCTCGGCATGCGTGACCAGCAGCGGCGCGTACTGGTACAGCGTCTTGCAGAGCTGCGGGTCGCTCAGCGCGTCCACCGTGTGGCCAAACACCGCGGCATCTAGCGCGGTGGCGTGGTCGCCGAAAAAGTAGTCGCCAGTGGACGCCGCGAGCTTGGCGTTGAGCGCAGCGTAGCAGTCGCGCGCGATCACGTACGCCTGCTCCTTGGTCTGGAGCCCCCACTTCTTGAGCGTCGTGATGGACTCGAGGTGCATCTTCTTGGGGATGATGTGGTTGAGCGGGAACGGGATGTGCTTCTTGAGCTGCGGACGCGTGATCTCCTTGTACGTGATGGGATCCACCCAGCGGCAGTAGAGCTATAGCGTGAACGTCGTTCGATACATAGATAGTTTAAGACGTTAGTGGATGACCAAGGCGCAATGGCAGAGGGCTTGACCCACCAGCACGCGGTGGAGCTTTTCGTGGACCATGGAGCGGAAGGCGAACGACTCGCTCTTTTGCGTGGCGTCGAGCGGCGCGTCGAGGTCGTGGTGGAACGTTTGCAGGTGCTGCAGGATCTCGGTGCTGGGCACGAGGAAGTTGCCGTCGCTCAGCTGCGGCAGCTCGCCCGTGGCCTCGTACAGCGGGTACTTGGAGTTGTGCACGTGGAGCTGGAGCTTGGCCATGCGCACGTAGGCCTGCACCTCCCACGTCGGGAAGAATTGGTGGAGCACCATGCGGTGGCCGCTGTCGAACTCCTTGGCGACTTTCGGGATGAAGCCATGGCCCTTGATGGCGCGCTCGAGGTCGTCGTGGAGGCGCTCGGTCTCCGGCAGCAGCGAGCTGAAGCGGTCGTTCGGGAACATCTCGTCCGCCATCGTTGCTGCTGTGCCTTTGTGGTGGTCCTATCGACCGATGATGGTCATTTGAGTGGCGTTAAGAACATGATACAAACAGCCTATCACTCGTTCAAGTACGAAAGAGGGTCGTCGCCATCCCCACCAACAGCTCATCAAGCTTGAAAAGGCAACAATTGCACGGGGTGTCGGTGTGCCTACGTGCGGCGTGTAAGAAGGCGAGTCGATCAATCAGCGCGAATACGCACAGTCAACTAAGGCAAGATGGCGGATACCGTGCAAGTGCTCATGGAGCGCATGATCCCGGAGCTCGAGGATCTCCAGGAGAAGAAGCTCTTCGCAGCGGTAGGTTGCAACAGCCATATCTCGTCGAGTACAAGTTACTGACCGATAGTTCTTTCCAGGATGAGATCCACCAGATCGTTGAGCACCGTCGCGAGTTCGAGTACATGATGCGCCGCGTGCCACTGCGCAAGATCGACGGCCTGCGGTACATTGAATACGAACTCAACTTGGAGGCGCTGCGCAAGAAGCGCAAGGCGCGGCTCGGACTCGTCAAGATGTCGCTGAGCGACACCGCGGGCATCAAGCGCGTGCACGCCATCTTCGACCGCGTGCTCTACAAGCACCGCGGCAACGTGGACCTGTGGCTCCAGTACATCGAGTTCTGTAAGGCCGAAGGCAGCGGCCGTGTGCTGTCGCATGTCTTCACTCGCGCGCTGCAGTCACACCCACGCAGCGCCGAATTGTGGATCGAGGCCGCGGCGTTTGAGTTCTCCACTAACCTGAGTGTGGACGCTGCGCGTGTGCTCCTGCAGCGTGCGATCCGCATCAACAAGCACAACCAGAAGCTCTGGCACGAGTACTTTCGCCTCGAACTGCTGTACATCCAAAAGCTGACGGTGCGTCGCGAGATCTTGAAGCTGGATGGTGATACCACAGCGAGTGGCACCTCGACGGATAGCGGCGCGAGCGTGCTGCTGGAAGAGCTGCCCGAGGAAGACCAGGACGACCGCGACACGGACGAGATCGCCGCGGCGACTGAGCAGCAGAAGTCGCGCGAGCTGATTCTCGGTGGTGCCATCCCACGTATCATCTACAAGAACGCGATCGCATCGATGCCGGACGATGTCGCGTTCCGTCTCCAGTTTGTCGAGCTGAGTGATCTCTTTGAACGTCGCTTTGCCTCGGATTTGTCGCAGTTCATCTTGCAGTCGTGCGTGGAAGACTTCCCGTTGAGTGAGCTGGTGCATACCGTGCAGGCCCAGCGCCCGCTCATCACGTCGGACGCGGACACGGAGAGTGTGGAGAAGCAGTGCGTTGCCTTGTTTGAACAGAGCGTCACGGTGCTGAAGACGGTGACGATGAAGGAGAAGCTGGTCGAGTGGATTGTCGACCGCCTCACCTCGGCCGACCGCACTGCGTACCTCGTGCAGTACGCCAAGACGACACTCAAACAGTTCGCGGAAGATGCCGAGGCATCCACAGCGATCGTGGTCAAGTACATGGATTTTGTGCAGCGAACGGAAGGCACCTCGAGCGCCGTCGCGGTGGTGCACGAGCTTGTTACCAAGAAGGAACACACCAGTTCAGCTGCACTCTGGCTGCTGTACTCGCAGCTTGTGCTCCACCCTCACAGCCACGTTGACCACGAGAAGCGAGCCACCAAGCGGCGGCGTTCACTGGACGCCAAGCACGTCAAGAAGCCGCTGGACAAGTCCATCACGGTGCTGAAGGACGCCCTCAAACACGTGAACAAGAGCGATGCGGCTGGCCTCTTTGCTGTGTGGCAGCGACTCATTCACCTGCTCGTAAGCGACCCATCTTCTACGTCGGCGATTGTGGAATCTGCCTTCCAGGTAGGACCCGTCTATCGCTCCCTCATGGTCTCTAGCTCAATTGACTCACTTCTTTGTTTCCAGGACGCGATCAAGACTCAACCGCTCGGTTCAGACACGTGGAACGCACTGCGGGAGCAGTACATGGTATGGCTCTCTGCCTCACGCCCTGTCGACGTCGTGCGCACCAAGTACAAGGCGTTCATCGAGAACGGGCAGCTGCTGCCGACGCTGGCGACACAGGCGTTCCTCTTGCGCTGTATCGACTTTGAAACCGCGTTGCCATCCGCCGACACGAGTGTCGACCGTGTGCGTGTGCTGTATGAAAAACTGGTGGACCTCTTTGGCTCGACGGACGACCAGGTCTGGGTCGCGTACATCCAGTTCTTCAAGGACCACGCGCGCTTCGCCGACGCCAACAAGGTGCTCCACCGCGCGCTGCGGGTCTTCAAGGACTCACTCGAGCTCCAGCAGCTCGCAGTGTAGGGGTGAGTGGCTAGCTCTTTACTTGCGCACGCACTGTCACTAGATTTTTGTTTTTCGTTTTTGTGGTTTTTGTGTTTTCTTTTTTTTTCTCTCGCTTTTCCAGGTTCACATTCAAGTCCATCGCGCAGTGCTGTGTACGTAGTAGATACTATATAGTATGTGCATTCTAACATGCATCAGCGTGTATGCGTGGGCATATTCGAACTTGCATTCGCGATAGGGTGCTTCACGGCGCATGCTAAAGTTCCAGCGTCGTTTCGTGGCCGTTGGCACCGAGACATACACCTGGCAGGCTAGAGAAAACGATCGAGGAGACGAGCGGAGGGCTTCAAGAATGAGGTGTCCATGGTGTGTATTGAGGCGGGTTTATCTGGCTTCGAACTGGATGAGGCGCTTGGTGCGGGCCTTGTACATGATGCGGTAGCCGCAGGCGCGGCAGCGGATCGGGTCGCGCGCGGATAAATAGTTGACGATGCCGCAGTCGCCGCAGATGTACTTGATCTCTGGGTCCTTGACGATCGTCACGGCCTCGCGGCTCGGGGCATTTGGCGCTGGCGTCGCTCCTCCGTCCATGGTTGATCAACAACTTGCGCAGTGGTGACGCTTGCTTTCCGTGCCCACGATTTTCTGTTGGCGGGCAACAATTCACCTCAATTGCGAGGTTTTATATCAAATAGACTGTTTCAAGTTAATACATGAATTAGCCTCTCCATAGTTAGCTTAGTTTGAACGACATGGGTGGATGGACATCGGAGCGGAGCCATTCAAGTCAAGCACAGCGGTTGGCCGCAAGTGAGAGCGGTACGGCAATCGACGTCGACTTGAAGAGCGCGAGCAACGCGGATCAACAGCAAGCGTGCGGACACCATGGCGACGATGATGGAGGCGCAGCTACCCACCATGTATGTTTCTTACGAGCAGTCATCGATGCATCTACCGTTTATGACTAACATGGGTCCCTGCAGTCTCTGTTGTATGTGTGCGGCGCCGATCAAGGCAAACCCGGCGAATATGTGTGTGAGCTGTCTCAAGAGCCGCGTGGATATCACCGAGGGCATCCCGAAGGAAGTGCTGATCCACCAGTGCCGTGGGTGCATGAAGTGGTCGCGTCCGCCATGGATCGTGGCCGAGCTCGAGTCGCGCGAGCTGCTGGCCATGTGTCTCAAGAAGATCAACAACTTGAACCGCGTCAAGCTCGTGGACGCCAACTGGATCTGGACGGAGCCGCACTCGCGCCGCCTCAAGCTCAAGCTCACGGTGCAGAAGGAAGTGTTTACGCACATGATCTTGCAGCAGTCGTTCATCGTCACGTTCGTCGTGCGCAACCAGCAGTGTGACGAATGCCAGGCCTCGTTCGCCAACCAGAGCTGGCGCGCGGTCGTCCAAGTGCGCCAGCGCGTGGACCACAAGCGTACGTTCTTCTTCCTGGAGCAGCTCATTCTCAAGCACAAGGCCCACGAAAAAACGTCCAACATCGAGGCGCACCCGGACGGCGTTGACTTCTTCTTCACCGAGCGCAACCACGCGCTGCGCTTTGTGGATTTCCTGCAAGAGTGCGTGCCCATCAAGCTCAAGACGGCCAAGAAACTCATCTCGGCCGATAACCACAGCAATACGCACAACTACAAGTTCACCTACATGATCGAGATCGCGCCCGTGTGCAAGGACGACCTCGTCGTGCTGCCACTCAAGCTCGCTCGCCTGCTCGGCAACATCTCGTGCCTCTGCATCGTGCAGTCGGTCACCTCGTCGATCCACGTGCTTGACCCGTTCACCACGCAAACGTACGTGCCGCTGTCAATGATAATCATTGAGGCTCCAAATACTAATTGGATATTGGATATTTGCCATCGAGAACAGCGCCGAAGTCGACAATGACAAGTACTGGAAGTACCCGTTCCGCGCGATCCGCTCGATCAAGGCGATGGCCGAGTACACGGTGCTGGACACGTCGCCAATGGAGATCCCGTCCGGCGGCGGTCGCCCGATCCGCACCAACCGCAAGACACGTCTTGCGGAGATGGAGGTCGTCCGCAACAGCGACTTTGGTGTGAACGATACCAAGTTTATGACCACGTCGCACCTCGGCGTGCTGCTCCACGCGGGTGACACGGCGCTCGGCTACGATCTCACGACCGCTGTGTTCAATGACAGCGACCTGACGCCGCTGGAGCAGGCGGGCATCTCCATGCCCGACGTGATCCTGGTCAAGAAGCAGTTTCCACGCCGCATCCAAAAGCGTGCGCGCAACTGGAAGCTCAAGAAGATGGAAGGTGTGGAGCAGACCCACATGCGCCAGGCCGACCTGGACAAAGACGACGAAGACTTTGAGCAGTTCATGGATGACCTGGAGGAGGACCGTACCATGCGCCAGCAGATCAACCTGTACAAGAAGGACCAGGCCACTGGTGTCGCTGGGGACGACGCGATGGATGAAGAGGAGGACGAGGACTACGAGGACGAAGAGGGCGCGGATGGCGTCAAGCTCGATGAGCTGCTGGATGATCTCACGTTTACGGAGGACGACGCAGCGCCGCAGATTCTCAGCGAATCCGAAGCCAACCAGGCGGCAGCCTGGGAGCTGGAAGAGCTCTAAATTCACCGGTGGGTCCACCGTAAATAGATATTTGCATTGCATAAACAGGATTACGAGTGGTGGAAGTGTTGAGACCATGTTTAGAGGTTACACTTGCTGTCAGGTCACGCGGCGTGGCTTAGGTGGCCTCTGGCATGGTCCAGTCGCTGGCGACCGGGCCGTAGTCCTGGATGACCTCGCGGTGGCACGACCACACGAGCTTGATCGCCTCTGGAGTGCCAATACCACCGGCGCACGGGTCGCCCGCGGGGCCGAACCAGTGGTTCTGTGGCGCTCCGGTGGTGCGTGCACGGATACCCGTGTACGTGGTGCCATTGACCGTGTTGGCGAGCACGTGCTGCTGGAAGTCGATGTCGTTGGACACGACGGCAGCGGTGAGGTGGGCCTCCATGCGCTCGAGCGCGTCGAGCACGTGCGGCAGCTCCTTGTCGTCGTACTCGGTGATGACTTGGAACGGGCCGAAGATCTCGGTGGTCACGAGTTCAAAGTTCTCCGGCTTGAGCATCTCCTTCAGCGGCACGAAGATGGCCGTCGGTTCGATCGCACCGTATTTCTTCGGGACCGTGTGGTTCTCTGTATGAATATATGCAGTGGGTCAGTGGATGCGTCGATGGATAGAAATGACAAGCAGCGTGGGAACGGACGCAGTTCCTTGCCACCGAATGCGACGCGTGCACCAGGAAGCGCGAGCAACGCCTTGGCGTGGTTGAGCATGCGCTCCGTGGTCACCGTGAGCACTGGGCCGATCGTAAGGTCCGAGAGCTTGCGGCGCGCGGCGAGGCTAGCGAGCTTCTGCTCGAGACCAGCCTTGGCCCAGTTCGTGTGCATGAACAGAATCGACTGCGCCGAGCACTTTTGGCCCGAGCACGCGTACGCGTCCTGGTCCGAAGTCCACGCGACGTAGTCAAAGTTGGACACATCCGGGCCGAGCACCTAGGGACCAATTGCACACAATCACGATCAATGGAGGAGTCCCCACTCCGCCAGCTTCATCTTGCTGTGTACACGCACCTTCCAGTCGAAACCAGCGTCCTCGAGCTTGATGCGGCCCTTGAGATCCTTGGCCAGCTTCTCCGCCACGAGCGACGAGCTAGGGACCGTACACTCGCCACGTTAGACGTGTGTACCAATATGGTGGTACAGTGTGCACGTTGTGACCTACCCCGTAAAGAGTGTGTTGCGTGGCTTGACCTGGAGCAGCAGGTCGTTCATGACGGGGCCATCGCAGTGGATAAAGTCCACGTCGGTCTTGGGCATGCCGCACTCGTGGAAGAGGCGCATGGCCTCCTGCATCACGATGCTCACTTTCGAGTCGACTTTCATCAGCACCTTGTTGCCCATAAAGAGCGCGCCAAAGAGCTGGAGCACGGGGATCTCAAAGGGGAAGTTGAACGGCGTGATCAGCGCCACTGGGCCGTACGGCCAGCGGTGGCCTGTGCTCGTCTGGCCCTGGTGGTCGCCCGGCACGCCAAACGAGCGGGCGAGGAAGCGCACCTGGTCCCCACTAAAGTTGTCCAGGAAGCGCTGCGTCACGCGCACCTCGGTCGCCGCCTGCGCGTAGCTCTTGGGCGACACGCGCTGGATGAGCCGCGCAAAGTAGTCGGCCACGGCCGGGTCGCGCAGCGCCGTGCCGGCCTTGTTGGACACGTCGCCGTACATGATGTAGCTTGACATATACAACATCAGTACCAAGGACACCCTTTAGACTTGTGGTTAGACTCGTTAGACTTCATACCGCTCCACGTTCTTGAACGGGTTGTGGAGACCGGTCTTTGGGCACGACGCCATGCTCTCGACGAACGGCGCGAGCTCCGACTTTTGTGTGAGCGGCATCTTGAGAAACACATCGCCAGTCATCGGGTCGAGGATGTCCTCGGTCTTGGACGCCGCTACCCACTCGCCGTTGACTGCATTTATATGGGGGCGCTGGTTAGTCCGTGTTGGATCTTGTGTATAGCTCAGATAGACGTACCGAGGTTGAGGCCCTTCGCTGGGTTGGCGCCGCTGAGCGTCGTGGGGTCCACGGAGGCCCACGACGGGAGCGAGGCCATGGAGCGGTGGAGAAGCGACGAGCGGCTCTTGGCCGGCGCCGACAAGCTGCTGCGAGCGACACGCCACATCTTCTCCGTTGGTCGCGACTGCAAATGTGAGTGCTGTCGACGAATGCACAAGCACCTACTCACTTCTAGATCTTGAAGGCGACGACATCTTATAGGCGACGCTCTTGTATTGAGGTGATTTTCGGAATCCTGGTGTATAGCTAAATTAAAAAAGTAATTCCCTCATGAAAGTGGCATCCTATAAAAATAAGTATCCCTCTCGAACGCGATACCATAGGATTTCAGTATTTTAATATTAAAATATTCTTCCCGCAAAGTGAGTCGATGAATTTGATCGATTGCATCCAAAACATAATTGTTTTATGAATACACAAACGCTCCACACAACCGAGGAGTTGTAGGCGTACTAAATTAACATTTGCTTGTGAAAATCGATAAAGTTTTTATAAAACAGCTAGTGTTCTACTAGACGCGCCCAAAACTAACCGTGGCCGCAAAATCACTTTCAAGGCAGTCGAACCCAGAAGATAGAAATGGGAGGGTCGTGTCTATGAATCGTGACTCACGACTCGTGACTCATGAACCATGACGGAAGCAAAGACAAACACCTGAGACGAGTTTCAGTGGTTGGGTCACCCGACCTGTGCGAACCGCTTGTTGCTATGATACAGTATCTCCATCGGTTTGTGACAGGGTCTTCTATTATGGTCAGGTTTGATTCTTAGATCTTATAGGCGACGCTCTTCTATTTAGGTGTTTTTTGGATTCTAGGCGTCGCCTATACCGGTAAGATCTAGAAGTGAGTATCTACACCCCACACCACCGTGGTCACCACGGTGGTGTGCCACGCAAGCTCAACTTCAAAACAGATGGATGGGCTTAAATTGATGCATTCAATTTTAAACATTTTATGTGTTTTCAGAAGTCAATCGTGAGATCAAAATTCAAAAACAGATGATTGATTTGAAAAGGGAATAGCATTTGCGCCTTAAATTATGGTTTACAGAGCGAACTGACGCAACTCATACAGCACGTGACACAATAATACATCGAGGCGTTCATGGTAAAGTGGCCGGAGAGGGATCTTCCGCTGCCAACTTCAACTGCAGGGCATGGCACCGGGAAACTCGTGGCGGATATGTCGCCATGACGTGTCCTCCCACTGTGACGAGCGCTTGTACATATCATCCGACTCGATCCAATTGGACTGCGTGTGCGTCGACGCGAATCCCTACAAGTGTCGGTCGCCAATCCCCCATACCCACGGTCTCTGATAACCTTGACCCTTGGTTGCTCGCGCTTCAACCGAGCGAGCGGTTCTTGTGCAATCGCATCTCGGAGCCCCGCGCATGCGCCGTCGCGCATGTACTACACTCTGGGACATCGCGAACTCATGAGACCGACTGCGCGCTGTCTTGCTGTTGATTGTCTTGTCCTTCTATCTGGAATTCATCTGCCACATCATTCTTCTCGAGCGACAGAGTTGGCTACTCTAACTTGGGCGAGGGGGGTGGGGGGGGGACGCAAGCGAACTACTTGGTAGCGGCCCCCTCCGTCACTTCCTTGGGTAAGTCGACCACCGCGAACCGCCGTCCGACAGCTCCTTTTTTCATCAGCTCCTCTTTGCTCTCGTCGCCGTCAAATTGGTTGTCGCCACCTGTCTCGTCGTCCTTGGCCGCCCTCTTCTTTTCTTCTTCCTTGGCTGGATCCATGTCGGCGAGGTTGAAGCTGGCTGTTGTTTGCGGCTACTGTATTAGTGGACTTCGCTGGTCGTCACTGGCTGGCGTCACTGTCTGTGTGAAGTGAGTGCGCGTCGGCAGGAGATGGCTCGTCCTCTGTGCAAGGCGAGAAGATAGTGAATGCACCGACGAGCGCAAAGCGACCGGCGCCTGGGTAGGTAGATTGCGACGCGGCTTCTCACACACTGGCACGACAACAACGGCGGTGGCGTGGGGGTCTGTTCTCCTTCTCTTTCTCTCGATCGATCGAAGCGTGGATCCCGACTCCAAGGTGAGAAATGGAAAAAAATGTGTATGTAGGCGAGATTCCAGAAAATAACTTGCGGTTTGTATCGAGCAGAGGGCTGGCGGATTGTAAACCAACCAATCATGAAGAGTCGCGGCGTATTTTAGCCAATCATATCACAGATACACTTTGGCGTGCGCGTCTTGTCAGGCGCGCCAAATGCGACGAGGTGGCGCGCACGTCAGCGGCTCTATATCGGCGCGGCGCTACTGCACGAAGACGTGTACAATCCCCTCTTGCGTGCGGCTCGCGAGCAGCTCCAACTTGAGCTGCTGGGCTTTGTCCCACATGAGCGAGCTACGCGGGTCGCTGCGCGTCGTGCGCACCTTGTGGAGCTCGCGCAGGGCTGAGGTATCGCCGCTGGCGACCACCATCAAGCAGGATTTAGCTGGCAGCTTCTCGCGCAATCGCGCCACGAATGACGCCAGGTCAGAGCGCGAGGCGTTTCGAACGCGCGCCCACGTAAAATGAGGCGGGAAGCCCGTCGTGAGCTGGTGGATCACCGAGGAGATCACCTCGCTGCTATCGTCTCGTGGAAGCGTACACGCGGAGCCTGCCGCAAGCGAACGGCACGCGCGCAGCGAGTCCGCGATCAGCACGGACTTCTTTGCAGTCGAGAGCTCGCTGATCACCTTGCGCTGTGTGTATTCGGGCTCAATGGATGGGAAGGTCGGCCCACGCTTGACCTTGAGATGGACGAGCTGGAGCGTGGCGACGGCGTCTTCGACACTGCAGTGGCCGTCCTTGCCTGTCTGGATCGCGCGATTGAGATAGGTACTAGCGAGGAATCGAAGCGCCGAGCGGAAGGGCGGTCCACGTGGGTGTGGGTAGAGCACAGTCGTGTCGATGATGCGCTTGTGCACAACCCGCAGCGCCTGCAGATCGTTCTCGATCGAATGACCGACCAGAATGGCTTCCGCTGGGACAACGTCGAGGAACCGATGCTGGATTTCGTCGAGTGTGGTCGTGCATTCGTCCATGATCTCCTGTGTGATGCCAGAGTACTCAGTGCAGTAGTCCACGATTGGATTCTTGCATCGGACGAACTCGTCGATCAAAACCTTCTCGGTTGAATCCACCACCGTCAGCCTCGCAAGCTCCACGCCTTTGGTGGTTTTACACATCTCACAGTCGATTGCAAGAAGGAGCTGCTCAGGTGGTCGTGTCATACCCTCTGCAAGAGGCTTTGTGACCAAGTAGCCTTCGCTTTCGCAGTTCTCGATTGGGATCGGAGCGAGGTGTGTGCGCAGAGTGTCTTGCGGCATGACATAGAACTCGGCGGTGAGCGACGTCTCTCCTGCAGTATACAACAGAGTTGTAGAATAAGATACCGCCACACGCTTTCAGGCAGTCGCACCACACAAACCTGTATGTGCTTTCTTGAACTTCTTGATCTGCTTCTTGATGGACTTCTTGACCGACTTCTTTCCGTTCTCAATGTCGCGCTTGGACACAGGTATCCGTAACAGAATCGAATCGCTGCGTGGGATCGAGTCACCCTCGCCGATCTTTGTGTACAGCTTGTAGCCGTCAGCCACATTGGCAAGGAACGGGGGCAACGCATCGCTTTGCAACGACTCGGTCGAGTCCGCAACCAATGGTTCACACCGAAAATCGGGTACTTCCTCGCACACGAGGAGGATCGTGTACTTCAAGTCCGATTCCATCATTTCCAGCACATGATCCATCACCACATCACGAATGTCCTGTGTGTCATGCCACGTAAACGTCAGTGTAAGTAGAGTCAGAGTAGAGCGCAGAGCACAACAGGACATACGCCGAGAGGAATGAATTGGCCCTTCTTGGTTGCTTCCAGTTCTTGCAACTGGCTGCGAAGTGATTCGACGCCATGCTCACGGATAGCACCTCTCTTCACACCCACCACGTGCGTCTCCTCGCTGAGTTTTGCGGTCGCAGCCGTCGCGAAGAATGGCGTCGAGCTCATGGTGCGGAACTTGGTGTCGTTTTGTGTCAATCACATTGTGATTGGTGCACACATCTCAACTATGATTGGTTGAAATATATGTCAAGCGTATCCATTGGATAAAAAAGATGGCGTGATCCGCGGTTCACCTCACAAATCGAAAACACTGGAGATGACGACAAGACTTGGCGACATTGCCGATCGGCCGCGTAAACGTGGGCGAGGGACCGGGAGGAGAAAGCATGAATGTGCGCATCGTAGAGCCTGAAACATGCGCAGTGCATATGCGCGTCCAAGAGAGTCGTTTGTGCCAGCCACCGGCGGTTTTTGGCGAAGCCGCCGTCGCGAGCGGCGACTGCGTTCTACGGAATCTTGATGGGAAGCTTTCAAGGCACTACCTTCTCATTGTAAGGTAGAACGGACAGTATTTGGTCTCCGTTCTCTTGCTGTGCGTCTTCGTTGTGAAGGTGTACGGCAATGATCTTGGGGTCAATCTGGATAATGCAGGGTGGCGTGGGAGAAGCTCGTTCCCAATCAGCTCTCAAAGGCATTCAGAACAGCAGTGACGCTGGTGAGATCGATTCGCTTCGTTCCTACCAGACACTGCTAGTGCATGTTTGCACTGTGTATATTCGGTTGGTCGTTTGCAGTGGCAGGCCACGTTCTATTCTCTTGGAACTGCGTACTGGGTATGTGATGGCTTGCTTCCGATGTGCAGTTCATGCTCCTCTCCCCATCTTGCACCATTGCGGCCATGACGATCATACTCTTTAGTAATCCGATCCAGTGTGTACCTCTTTGCTGGGTGTTTGTTGACTGTTGTGTTGCGCAGGTTCTTCATCACAGACACCCCTCGCTTCGAACGCCAGTCTTCTTCAAGCCTTCTTCAACATGGATGTTGCCTGGCATATACGTACCAGACCTACCGACCTTATTATATAGAATCATGGCTACTATAATACACTGGATTCTTGCCACTGAAGTGTGCACTGCAATGAGAGGCACTGCTGTCCGCGAGAGGATGCGCTCTGGGTCGAGGTGCCTGGACACTATACCTAGAAACCCAGACACCGATGAACACAGACGAAATGTTCTACACGTGTAAGGCAGCATACGGCGTACTTAATGCCGGTTTGACATTGGCGCTGCAGTCGACGACTGATCACTTCACCGTGCGGCGCTCTCACCTTCCATTTGCCTCATCAAGCCTCTGGCTTGCATCCGAAATTCTGGTTGCAACATCAACTCGCATATTGATTGGCTAATTTATTGCCTTGATCAGAGTTTTGACCAATAAATTACATGCGTAGTTCTTGGCGGAAACTTCTGAACTCATTCACGCACCGCGTCGCAGTGCTCGATCGTTCCGCCGGATGACGACACATCGCAGGCCGTCGCGCTGGAAATAAAAGCCATGATGGGGCGATGCATTGCATCTGAACTGCTCAGGACTCAGGCTTGCCACCGAGACCTCGTTCGGTGCACCACCCGCGTCGCTTCCCGTGGCTTCCCACTACTGTAGCCTATGTTGGGCCCCGCAGTCGCAGGCGGTTATCGATAGCCTCACCCACACTGATGCACTCGCCATATCAAGATAAAAAGCACACAGCTCTACACCAAATCATGGGGCTCACGCGCTGGCGGCGGCTTGGTGCATGGCTCGGAGTTCTGTGCGCGGTGGCGTTGATCTTCCCCACAGTAGCCAACGCCAGCAATCTCCGAAGTGACGATCTAGACCACGACTTGCGATCCACGACTCGCTCTCTTGCTGTATTCGGAGCCGACGACCGCCACACTGTCAGCGATGTATCACTGTATCCCTACAGTGCCGTGGGTCTGCTCAAATGGAACCCAGATCGAGTGTGCACGGCGTCTCTCGTCGCGTCCAAGTACGCCATCACTGCGGCCGAGTGTGTGTTCGAACCTGACGGCAGTCGACGATCATCGACGCTACCAGAGCCTGAGCTGGTTGTCGGCGCTGGATCAAGCTCGCCGACGACGGTGAAAGTCGTCAAGCTCCACCGACAATCCAGCTTCTGGAAGCAGTGGATACAGGAGACATACGTGATCCTCGAACTCGATCAAGACGTAGGGGACAGTCACGGTGTGCTTCTGCTTCCGACGATCGGCGACCTGGACGAGTCGATTGGCAAAACGCCAGTGCAAATGGTTGGCTTTGATGGCGATGCAGTCGTGACGCCGACCACAGCGCTCAAGTTCTCAACGTGTACGTGCTACTTTCCATCCACATTCAACGGGGAGCAGTACATGTTCCATCACGACTGTGACACATCGACGGTGGGCTCGCCTGGCTCGGTTCTTCTTGTGCGCTACACCAGCATGGAGACCTACATCATCGGTATTCACACGAACATGATCGGAGACCGAGCAAACGTGCCGGAGATTGACCAGAACCTGGCCGCGTACAGTGATGACGTCGCCAATCGCGGCGTCCTGGGACCGTTCATTGAGAAGCACCTCGAAGCCATTCTCGAAGCTGATAGTGACGGTTCATCTGGCTCGCCATCGAAGAAGCCGACGCGGTCGCCACCAGGCACCGGATCCTCCTCGGCGGCACAGGGCGGATCACCTACCGTGGGGTCCCAGGGTGCGGGGGACGTCGACGAGGCGACTTCCTCGTCGGCCTCAGGACGGTCGTCGATTGGGTCTACCGTTGCATACATGTGCATCGCATTTGTCGCCTGCGCGTGGGTTTGCATCATATTTATCGCTGTGCACAACATGCGTTCGAATAAGCGACGCCAACAGCAGCAACCTTGATCGATAATTTCAACACGCACGCGTTCTTTCGTGGATTCTTGCTGCTTAAATATCTCGAATCGTGGGCGCAATCACAGTGTATCGGGAGTAAGCACTGGGAGGTAGCAAGTAAATGAGCCGAATCCATCGACCAGGATCGAGTGCAGCACGAACGCTCGGTTCTCGGTGATACCTGGGTACACTCGACCAGTTAGTTTGACCCAGCAGAAGAACGTGATCGCGAATACACACACACACTCACAGCAGAGTACGGTCTCGGTGGTATTGCCGTCAGCCAGGATCGCCTTGCTCAGCACTTTCGCATCCACAGTGACGGTCGAAGAGTTCTCATTGTGGCTCGCCGAGTCAACGTCCATGTCTTCGATCAAGTCATCTCGATACCGTAGGTGGGCAAACAATGTCTGCAACGTCAACGGGAGTGTCTCAATCCGCAGCGCCAGTGTGCCGCGCTTGCTGGCTTCGATCGTGATGGATCGGTGCATCGATTTGAGTCGGTCCACGATCGTGCGCACGTTGCGAAGTGGTGGCATTTCGATCGCGATCTGAGGTGCAGGTACATTAGGTTCTCGGTAATGCTCCACCGCACTCATCGCGAGCACTTGGATCGGTATACTCTGAACAATATCAATGTCTACGGCCTGAACGACATGATCAGTCATTTGTACTCCATGCTGCTAGTGAACACAGTAGCTACGTACCCGGGTACGCAAGCAGAGGAACGAGTTGCCGTCGCGCTTGAGCAAGCGAAGCATCACCGCACTCGCGTCCTTGCCCGACTGCAGCGCCTGGTTAAAGTGTCGGATATCACAGAGAAAGCCAATGTGGTCGTCTGCGCGGCTCTGCACCGAGACCTCGTGGAAGAGCCGCGCATTCTGCAGCGTGGAAAAACTCTGGAGCTCGTCGCCACTCGCCTTGAGCGCGACCGCAAACGTATCGGGCGAAATGGTGATCACGCAGTTGGTCTTGGTGCTCGTCTGCGTACTCAGCCGCGTGAACGATTGCGTGACATCGAGCAGCACGTCGAGCGCGTCCTTGGCAAGCGTGCCGCGGAACCGCATGATGCTGCTGCTGACGCTGTTCACCAAGAGCTACATTTGTATTGGCGCCATAATTGGTGCAACCTTCGTGCTACAATCATGCGACGTGTGAACATGCGACATGTGAGACAGTGTTGCAATTGACAAACGTTACGCAAAAGATCACCCGACAACCCTTTTGTAAAAACGAGCGAGTCGTTTACGGGATCGGGGTGCCCACGAAGGCGGAGAGCATTGCGAGCTTGTCGGTGCGAGGGCTACTCCAATCGTTCTCCAACAGGCCCTCAGTGTCGCCCGAGTTGGGGTTCAAGCTCCAGTAGAACGAGCTGAGCTGTTTCTCTTTCAAGTACGCAGCAAACTGGTTCTGCCACTTGATGTCAGCCTCCGAGCGGTACTTGCCACCCCACTCACCGACGACCATCGCCCCATACTGCTCCACGAAACCAAAATGCAGATCCCAAATGGCGGGCATGTTGGCTGGGAAGCTCTCATTGCCAAAGTAAGCCTGGTTGTAGACATCCGGACCGTACACGTGCGGGCTGTACACCAATCGATCTGCGACTGGCAGTGTAAGCCTCGCGCGCTTCACATCCATGAGATTCTCACCCCAGAAGCACGGGAACTCTGGCACGTCACGGCTTGAGAACTGCATGCCCTCCACGAAGATGAGCCAGTGCGGGGCAGTGCGGAGGATGCTATTGGCCCACTCGCGCGAAGCCAGCCGCCAGTCTGTCGAGGCGTTGCTACTGCCCCACGACGCGATTCCATGCGGTTCATTCTTGAGATCAGCACCGATGACGTTCCACGTGTCCCTGTAGCGGGCAGCGATGATTTTCCATGCATTCTCGAAGTCATTCTTGTCACTCTCTGATGTGTACCAGAGCTCACCGATGCCACCGTTGGTCTTGAGAACGTGTGCGTCAAGTAGCACGAGGATCTTATTGTCAGCAAAGACCTTGATGGTGTAGTCCATCACGTCGAGGATCGTCACGGGCCTGCCGTCGAACGTGGCGATCAGGTTGGCCTCGTTTGCCATCACCCAGCGGTCTACCTCGGTGTTGTTGAGCACCGCGTCGACCGCAAATGGCAGTCGCACCGCATTGAAATGGTTCTCCTTGAGCATCGATGCGATCTTCTGGATGGTCGTGGACTCATTACCACCCCACAACCCGTGCGGCACGTGGATCTCGGTCTCCATGCCAAAGTAGTTGGCGCCTTTGAACGTAAACTTCTTGCCGTTCATGTACACACCATCGCGCTTGGCTTGGAAGTGGAGCTTAGGGTGTGGCTTGTCACGACCAAGGATGCTGTCACTATCATCGGTGGTCGCGGCTGGGATTGGGTCACCAGCAGGGAAGCTGGACGGGATGACGTAGGGGTGTTCGTTCGCAGCGACCTCACAAGTATAGGAGGTGAATGCGAGGACAGCCGCGACGAGAGAGGCGAAAAGCGTCTTCATTGGTGCGACACGTGTGCTTGCTCGATGCTTGGTAAATTCCAAAGTGATCGAGGCAGCATGCAAGCCTCTGCATCACTTGCTGGTGCTAGAGCCGTCGCGAGGTGGGCTTCCCGCACTGAAAATTTGTGCGAATGCTTTGCTGCCCTGGTTGAACGAAGAGCGTGTGGTCATCTATGTTGCTAGTGCCACCTTCAAGCCTTGCGCACAACGTTCGCCACTCGCTTAGTTCAATGGAACCATGCTCGTGAGTTCGTGAACACCGTGCCGTGCGCCATTGACGTAGGCGGATCCCCATAACGAAGAGCAGGGCCTGACTCTTGAAGAGGCACTGTAGTAGCCTGTGTGCGCATGATGCACAGTGCATCGAATGGTTGATTTGAAGAGGCACGTGATGAGTGTGTTTTGTTTCGACAGAGCGAGGCATCGCACCTGCTCAGACTATCTTCCCGCAGCAGCGGATCTCGGTGCAATCGCGATCTGCTTCCCCATCACCATGATTCAAGATCGTGTAGACGGGCGTGATGTCAAATCCAAGGCACCAGAATGAGCCATACCGGTCGATCTGTTGTAGAAGGAATCACTTCTTGATGTGCGATAGAGCTAATAGGATACAATAGGCTGCCGAGCAGGGCAGTGGTGCGTTCGAGCAGCGTTGTGGCGCATAGTACTTGCTATCTCTTCAAATGATACTGTGTAGGAAGCTAGGGTCAGCGCACATGCGATCTCTTGGGCAAGGAATCATGGTACCACTGACCAAGCAATCTAGGCCCCGTATCGGACATCATACGCCAGTGCCAGTGCAGCAATGCTGGCTCGAATATTTCGACATGCACGTGAAAGAGGATGGCTGCTATGCCTACCGATCCGCTCGACGGAGGGAGTGCAACACTAAGCACCGACAGAGCACGAATGGATGGGCATATGAGAGGATGAGACCTCATTGAAGTTGTCATGGACGGAATAGTGTACAGTAGGTGCAGCAACTTGGTCTCAGCAACTTGCTCTCGGCAAGAAATCGTGTTCAGTTGACCATGTGCATACCACAAAACGAGCGATGACGTGATTTGTTTTTTGGCTTTGGTACTGTGTAACCGGAGCTCTACATCCATCCTTCAACCGTTAACGGCCCAATCTGCTCACCACATTCTCACTGTTGTGGTTTGGCTCGACATTAGACTTTGGAGGTGGCCATCATCTGCTCGACTTGAGCTAACACAACTTCAACATGATCTGCGACGTGTGACGAGATGGCTACATTTGGGGGGGTCAACATGTATAGTTGATCACTCACGAGTTACACTACGAAACGCCTGCGTGAGATCGCTACAGTGCTTCAACCACCACAGAATGTGGCAGCCGATATGAACAAATGCAAACAGGGAGGAGAGCCCGCGGTAGCACTTAGACAGCAGCGTGTCTTGATTATGGGACGGCTGTGCCCACGAACTGCGCGAGCATCGCGAGCTTGTCCGAGCGCGGGGTGTTCCAGTTGTTGTTGAGTAAGCCTTCAGTGTCATCCGAGTTGGGGTTCAAGCTCCAGTAGAACGAGCCGATTGACTTCTCCTTCAAGTACGACGCAAACTTGTTCTGCCATTTGATGTCGCCATCCGTGCGGTACTTGCCACCCCACTCACCGACCACAAGCGTACCGTACTTCTTGTTGATAAACCCAAAGTGGAGGTCCCAGATCGCCGGCATATTGGCTGGAAACGTCGAGTTGGAGAAGTACGGCTGGTATGCGACGTCGGGGCCGTAGGCATGCGGGCTATACACCAGGCGCTCGGCCACAGGCAGCGCTAGGTTGGCGCGCTGCACGTCCATGAGGTTCTCACCCCAGAAGCACGGGAACGCTGCCTGGTCACGGCTCGAGTACTGCATGCCCTCGACAAAGATGAGCCAGCGCGGCGTGATGCTGAGGATCGTGGTGGCCCACTTGAGCGCGGCCTGGCGCCAGTCATTGGCTGCGTTGTTGCTGCCCCAGGACGCCGCACCATGCGGCTCGTTCTTGAGGTCCGCGCCGAACACATTCCACGTGTTCTTGTAGCGCGTCGCCAGGATCTTCCACGCGTTTTCAAAGTTGTTTTTGTCATTGTCGGACGTGTACCAGAGGTCGCCGATGCCACCGTTCGTGTACAGCACGTGGGCGTCCAGCAGCACGAGCATCTTGTTGTCGGCAAAGACCTTGATGGTGTAGTCCATCACGTCCAAGTACGTGAGTGTCTTGCCGTTGAACGTGTTCAAGAGCGGCGCCTCGTTGATGATCTTGGTCTTGTCGATCACGGCGTTCGAGAGCACAGCATCCACTGCGAATGGCAAGCGGATGGCGTTGAAGTTGTTGCTCTTGAGCATGGCGGCGATCTTCTGGATCGTGGTGGATTCACCACCACCCCACAGACCATGGGGCACGTAGATCTCGGTCTCCATGCCAAAATAGTTGGCACCTTTGATCACGAACTTCTGTCCGTTCATGTAGATTCCATCCAGCTTGGCCTGGAACACTGGCGTGGCCTGTGGCGTCACGGCTGCCACGCTGAAGCCGCTCGACGATGCGTCGGCTGGAAGCGCTGGACCGGCCGGGAAGACTGGCAACGTGTACGGGTGCTCGTTGCCACACGCAGGCGAAGAGAGCGTGGCAAGGCCAGCCACGATAACCGAGGCCAGCGTCTTGAACATGGTAGAGGCTTGACTTGGCTTGCGTGCGTGGCCGATGGCGATTTGAAGAATGAAGTGGAGACGAGAGCAAGCCACACCAGCAGAGCAGGGGATCTCTTGCTCTCACGATCACCTGGAGAGGGCCGTGCACAAGCTATTAAATAGATCCGACCGTCAGCTGCAAAGAAAAGAGCGGCCAGCTTCACACGCATCCCTTGCTCCTTCTCCTCCCGACCGCACCGCGTTCCTCCTACTACAGGTGCTGTGCAGAGCTTGATGCATTCTCCTCCTGGCGTCTTAGCCGCCAACACGTTGAATCACACGCCATTGATCCTCTCAGTTTTGGCCCGATGGCTGATCCTTCGCTGGTAAGTACAGAGGCAACTGTACAACTTCAACACGGTATGATTCCGAAGATATTTCGGTGCATTGCGGATCGGCAGCTTCAACTCCCACGGGCAACAGGGACAGTTCACGCGTAGTCACACGTGTCCAGACGCACACGGTCGCGACTCCCGGACGACGATGGTCACAACATCCCGGATAGCACCGTGGCGATCGATCCTCGGGATCGTACTAATAATAGTGTGGTCTGTACTGTATGTACTCACGGTGACGACTTGACGGTACAGCGCAGTACTCGTGATGGACGTGGGAACGCTGTACCTACCTCTCTTCCTACATCGTGGTGAGACGGTCTATGAGCGATGGTACGCGTGGTGTCTAGTGTCTAGTACGATCTAGTGGTGAGTTATCGATGGGCCAAGCCCGGTAGGCCTTTGCGTTAGGCAGGCCGGCGGCAAGTCAGTGTGACACTAGTCACGGAAGCGATCACGGCTGCCCAGTCAACGCAACTGTACTGCTAGTACTACGCTCGCTGGCAGATGATGCACCTCACGTCTTGGTCGGATGAGTGTGGCGCCTGAGGCAATGCAACAGGAGAGAGTGCTCGAGATTTGAATATTTTGGCTCCCCCCATCGCGGGAACGGCGACGACAGGATTTTTTTTGCAACAAGACAAGCGTCCAAGCAGCTAGCTCACTGAGCCGGTTCCAACCTACTACTGTAGTAGCCTTGGGCCGGATTCAGGACCTAGGTATTCATTACTACGTAGTATACTGTACAACAAGGTACAGGATCGAACGAAGCCAATCGAGGGCGACGTGCTGCTGCCTACCTACCAGGACGTGAGGTGCACGAGAGTGAGATCCCTGACTCGGTGCCAAGTACGCTCTCTCTCTCTCTTCTGTGGTTTACTGCACTGCGACAACCACGAGGAGCCTCCCCCGCTGACCACTTTTTCCACCCAATATTCAGCGCGATCGGATCCTCCATCAAGATCGCACCTAGGAATCCACGTCCGTGGCGTCAGGATCGGATGCGTCTGAGTCAGGGCTGTCTGCCCTGACTGTAGGGCTAGTCTGCACGATGGAATGATGACGCCACGATTCGAGTGCTCACCCAAGAACGTGTCTGTGTACTTACTTTACCTCCCGCTGCCTCGCCGCTAAATCACACACACACGCTCTCTCTCGCTCACTCTCTTTCCTATAGGTAGGTAGGTAGGTAGGTACTACATAGTAGGTAGGTACCTAGGCGTGGGAGAACACGTCGGTGAAGATGGTCACGTAGGCGTCGATGCCGTGGAGGAACGTGTCCTTGTGGAGGCGCTCGTTGTGCTCGTGGAGCAGGATCTCCGTGTTGCTCATGGGCGAGAAACCAAGCGCCGGGATGCCCAGCTTGCGCACGAAGCGGCTGTCGGTCGCGGCCGGGAACACCTCCGGCTCCACCTTCTTGCCTAGCTTCTGCTCGTTGCCATAGAACTCATTGTCAATGGCCTGCCAACAATTATAATTGTGAACCAAGAGCGTACTACCTCGCAGGCGCCCTTGAACAGCGTCCACCAGACGTTCGTGTCGTCGCACTTGGTGGTGTAGTGCTCACGCAGCGCGTTGCGGCTCTGCGGTGAGAATTCCCAGGACACGCCCTCGGCGGCGCACCACTCGTCGAGCATTTTCTACCCATCCCACAACCATAAAGTTAGCCCCTAGTGTCGTCATGTGTATACCTAGTATAGCTAGCGTCCACGGTACTGTACCGAGAACTGGGCCAGGTCTTCGTGGGGCGAGATGCGCACGTCAAAGCCGGCGACGGCCTCGGTCGGGATCACGTTCATCGCGTACGTCTCGCCGCCGTCCAGCGTCACGCCGGCCTTGAGCACGGTCAGGTTGATGGTGGTCACGTCGCCCAGCTTCTTCTTGGCCATGTCGCCGTGCTTGCAGCCGACATCGGCGTTCAGCGCATTCTCCTGCTCCTCGCGGTACGTGAGTGCCTATGGAGATGGATCAATTGAGTCACTGACCAACGCCTCCAGTCATCCGGCTTGATATCCACAGAGCGAATCACCTTGTTGCAAATATCCACAAGCTTGGAGGTGGCCGTGTCCTTGATAAAGCGACTGCCGTGGCCAGTGGGTCCGGTCGCGGTCACGTAGAACCACCAGGGCACCCGCTCGCCGTAGAACACCGTGTACGAGTCGCCCGTGTTGGCGATGCCCTCGTCGAACACGAACGCGATCTCGCCGAGCTCGTTAAAGTGCGGGCTCTCCAAGAACCGGCACATGCCGTCGTTGCCACCAATCTCCTCGTCAGGCACGTACAGCAAGTGGACGTTGCGCTTGGGCACAAAGCCCGCGTCCTTGAGCCGCGCGACGGCCTCGGCGTATTGAATGCACACGCACTTCATGTCCTGCGCGCCGCGGCCGTAGATGCTGCCGTCCTCGAGCACCTTGGCCTAGGGTGGTGGGAGGTACAATTATTATTGGTAGGTACAATAAATAGTGCAATATAATAAAACATGGTAGAAATCCATACATAATACGACCACACGTACATCGAATGGGTCCGAGTGCCAGTGCTCGCGCACGACAGGGACGACGTCGTAGTGCGAGTTGAGCACGATACTGGGCAGCGAGGGGTCCTCGCCGTGCCACGTCGCCTAGTCGATCCAGTGGTGCGCAATTATAATTGTGTCGTTTGTGCACAGACACTTGTATCACAAGTAGCAATACCGGTACCTACCACGACGATCGGCTTGCGCTCGACGATGGAGAAGACCTTGACCGTCAGGCCAATCTCCTCCAAGTAATCACGCAGCCATTGCGCGCACTGCAGGTGCAATCAAATGTGGTGAGTGCGAAGCACAGAAGGATAGCACATGCAGTCAAGATGCGAACCTGTTCGTAGGCGCCCTTGGGGCCGTCGCCGCTCACAGTCGGGATGCGCAGGAGCTCCACGAATCTGGTGACGGCGTCCTTGCGCTGCGGCATGCTGGTTCTTGGCGTTCGGTGCTCTGGGACGTTTGCGAAGTGGTTGTCGACGAGCGCTCCCTGATGCAATAGCGACACGATGTTGACAGTGTCAACTTGACACAGATGCGTTCAAGAACAGTATACCGGTCGGGTACCGGTATCGTGGTTGCACTTCCATTTACCCAAGCATTTGCTGTGGATATTTGGATAATTGGGTGAAAATCAAGAATTGCTGCTGGAAGGTGAGACGGTAAGGATACAGTAAGCTCGATGGCTGTGGCGCGAACAATTCGGCAGCGGGTGGAGCACGAGATCGCCAAGCGCAAGGGTTCGCGGTTCATCACAGCTGCGTGGCCGCTGGACAGTGGCACTGGCGACCATGGCAAGCGGCTTGTGCAAGCGCAAGTGAAGGAAATGCTCGAGGAGCGTCGGTCGCGCTTCCCGAGCGCGTGTCATCATTGCTACGCACACACCACAGTGGACGGACAGGACTTGTGTTCAGACGATGGCGAGCCGCATGGGACTGCTGGCAAACCGATCCTCGCAGTGCTGCATCGCGCCAACTTGGTGGATGTGTGCATCGTGGTCTCGCGTATCTTTGGCGGCACCAAGCTCGGCACCGGTGGATTGATTCGCGCATACAGCGCCGCTGCTCAAGAGACAATCGAGCAAGCGCAGATGATCGACAAGATCCCGATGACGAGCATATTCATCGACGCCCCGTTCGCGCATATTGACACGGTGAAACTCGCGTGCACCAAGTTCATCGCGGAGATCGTCTCGCAGCAGTATGACCAGCGTGCTGAGTTCGTCGTCCGCGTACCGGTCGCGGCTTGCGCTGATCTGGTCAGCTTTCTCCAGTCCCGATCTTCTGGTGGTGTGGTGGTGAGAGACTTGAGCCTCGATGTGTGACTGGCAGCGGCTGGTTGCGACCATCTAAAGAGAAGGAAGATCACGTTGAATGCACTTCCATTCCGTGGCATCGGCAATGGTGATCCGTGGATGTGTGGCTCGTCTTTGTTGACGTTGATGATGACCATCATTCTGCTGGTTGTCAAATGCGAGGCAGGCCTCATCCAAATCCACATGCAGCCGGACCCGCACATGGAACTGAAGCACCGTACGTCGTGGACGTCGGCCGTCAGTACACTGTACATAATTTAGTGATGATCCACGTATACAGGTTTGTGTATTCAGCACTCAGATATCATGCCACATATATAGCGCGGTGGAATTCACCTTGTGATTGCAGCCGACTGTACAGTTCTTTGGTCGGCCACGGTGTCCATTGTATAATATACACTACAGAACAGCTCGGCATGCGCATGCGTCCGAGGCGCGTGGCTGGAATCCATCAGCCACCACCGATGACCGACCTGCCACGAGCTCCTCCTCGTCTCTGTCCGCCAGGGCGACGCAACCACAGCAGCTCATGCGACGCAACCATGGCAAGTTCCCATTACCCAATCACGACGAAGTTGCAATTTGACAACTTTCGTACGTGATCGTTGCCGGCTCCACCCCTCCCAACACTCTTGCCATCCACGGGTTCCCGTGGGGTTGTACAATTGCAAGTTAAGGGTGCACTATGGTACGACCGCGTGGCTCCGATTTGTTGGTGTTTCGTACATCAATAAATTGCGACCAAAGAGCGGAGAACTCCCGTCGTCCCCCACGCATCCGGCCGTCCCCTCGAATCCTCCAGCATTGACACGCAGCAGTAACAGAGCGGCGAGATCCCCCCCCCTCCCCCTCCTTGTTCCTCCTCCTTGTTCCTCCTCGCTCCTGTCTGTCTCGTTGCCCGACGCAGCCATGACCGAGTCGCGACCGATTCTGTCGTCCACCGTGATCGACGAAGACTGGGAAGAATGGACGCCCGAGAAGGGATCGTTCCTGAACCACATGATGGCCGGCTCGGCCGCCGGCGTCGCCGAGCACGTCTCCATCTTCCCCGTCGATACCATCAAGGTACGGGACGCAGCACCCAAACGCATGGGTACACGATGCGGTGTCTCGGTCACAACACCCGCATGGTCGCTCACGATGCATCCATTGTAGACACACATGCAGTGCCAGCGGTGTCCTAGCAACGGGAACCCGATCCAACTGTCGGCGATCGCGACGGCGCGCCGCCTGGTGGCCGAGGAAGGCCCGCTGCGCTTGTTCCGAGGTGAGACCGTGGTCGCATGGCTCCCCTCCACACATTGGTGCTGACAACGAGATGGCGACAGGCGTGAGCACGATGCTGGGCGCGAGTCTGCCGGCGCACGCGGTGTATTTCTCTGTGTTTGAAGCGGCTAAGAAGGCGTTCGGCGCCGACAGCCCGGACCACACGCCCCTCCAATCGGGTAGGTAGTATTAATACTTCGTACCGACGCGAGCTAGAGGGACCTCGCTTTGTCCCTGATGGACTGACTCACGCATGGCGTGGTTTCGTGCACCAGGTGCCTCGGGCGTGGTGGCGACCGTGTGCCACGACATGATCATGACGCCAATGGACGTGATCAAGCAGCGACTGCAACTTGGGTACTACAACGGCGTCAGCGACTGCTTCCGATCGGTGCGGTTGGGAGCCACCCAAATAACGATGCCATGGAGCTGCCATGGCGATGGAGATTGCTGACGTTGATGCTGCCGTATCGGTGCAGATTGTGCGAACAGAGGGCGTGCGCGCGCTGTACATTAGCTTCCCGACCACGTTCCTCATGAACCTGCCCTACAGGTAAAGCAGTATTACGTACCAAGTACCCTAGGCACGACTGGGTACACGCCGCCAGGACTCTCTCACACACACGCGTTGGACAGTATGATTATGGTCTCGGCGAATGAGACTTTCAAGAAGATCCTGAACCCGAGCGGCGACCTGAACGTGGCGGCGTACATCGCGTCGGGCGCCGCCGCGGGCGCGCTCGCCGGCGTGCTCACGAACCCGCTGGACGTCGCCAAGACGCGTTTGCAGACCCAGATGCTGCTGATCCAAGAGGAAGTCACGGTGCGTGTCCCTTGCGATGATTCGTACCGCCACGGGCCGAGGACGCGGTAGGAAGCTGATCTGTATGTCGTGGCAGTGCTCGTCGCGCTCGAGTTGCGCCACGCAGTTGCAGGCGCGAGGCGGCGTCGCGCTCACCGTGCCGGAGACGTGCACCAAGATGCGGCATGCCGACACGGTAAGTCTGTCGTATCGTGGCATGGCATGGATTCATCCACTGACTGACGCGATTGGGCTCTGTCCATTCAGCGGCCTGTTGGTGCCGAGCCCAAGCTGCGCGTGCAGTATCGGGGCCTGATCGACGCGCTGGTCCAGATCCGCGCGCAGGAAGGCTACGCGGGCTTTTTCCGCGGCGTGCTCCCGCGTCTGCTGGTCCACGCACCGAGTGTTGCCGTGTCTTGGACCACATTTGAAGTGCTCAAGAAGACGCTCGACCGCATGAACTCGGACCGTGCCCCGTAGACGCTCGCGACGTGGCGATTTCTTTCCCTCCCCCCGTATACCCTGCTGCTTAGACCCCTTGACCGCGGAGAGCATGATTAGCGACCACCGCGACGATACTGTAGTAGTGTACCGTTAGACAATGTACACCGTTCGTGCCTCTTGTCCCGCGTTGCATTTGTCAGACGAAAATCTGTGACGTGAGAATCTGCGACGTGTGAGCAGAGGCAGTGGAGAGCTATTTTCTGGCCACCCGAGAATATGCCGGCAACGCGAGCTATTTATCAACTTTGCTCATAACTCGGCTAAGGTTTCTCCGCATCGCCACTATTCCTGAGCCTCAAGCCGACACGCAGGCGCCCCCCCCCACACCCAGCTGGACGCGATGAGGAACTCGGTGGTGCCGCCTCCACGGCGACCGTCCTTGAACAATGGCAAGGAGCTTCGGCTCGCGATCGACACCAGTGCCTGCATGCATCACACTGGAGCAGTGGAAGCAAGTGCAGGTGACGATGCTGTGATGAAGCCTCCCGAATCACCAACGCGATCGATGCCCTCGGAGGCGCCTTTCACCGAGAGCGGCAGCGAGAGTTGCCACGAAGTGAATGGCAAAGACAACAAGCGCCGGCGTGGCAGTGCCACCATGCGCGCGTTTCTTCAGCGTGTGATGCGGTCCCAGTCCGAGAGCCACATCCGCGTCGTGCCCATGGCTGCGTTGCCGCCTCGCATTCCTCCCAGTGCTGCAAGTGATGACTGGAAACTTGGTAGAGAGACGATGGCACTTGCACCTGCAAGCGATGAGCGAGATGCACGCATCACAGAAAGCGAAGCTGCTGACGACGATGAAGACGCAGTGGATGAAGATCAGTGCGACACCTCCAGAACACTCACTGACAGCGAACTGTCAGCCGTGAGTCGTCGTTCCGACACGGGGCTCGGTGACGTGTTTCTCAACTCGTCGCTCCAGTTGCTGCAGGTTCAAAGCGACGCGAAGCAACGAGTGCGGCAGCTGTGGACCGTGGCACAGCGCCTGCGCTGGGAGAATCAGTTGAGCGATGCGGGACTCGACCTCCTCCATCAAGAACTGCTCGGAGTGATGAAAGCTCTGACCGTCGAGAAACTGGAAGGCGCTCGCCATCTCAAGGCTGGGTACCTGACGCTGATCCACGCGCCTCCGGCTGTCGTGACGGCCAGCATGATGCAACGCGGCGCCGCTGCCGCCACCAAGAGCCTGCTCTTTGGCAATCCGAAGGCTGCTCTTGATCAGAGGATGTGGGTTACGATCTCGGAGGAGCAGTGCCGCATGGAACTCGTCCCAATTAAAACCGATCCGCCGTCCCAGGCACCAGCGGCGTCATCATCTCCTGCACCAAATACAACCCAGTCAGATCAATCAACAACACATCAGGGAGCTGTGGGGTTCCCTGCGATCGGCAAGTTCAAGCAGTCCATTTCGTGGCTGCTGAGTGAGCCAACACTGCCGCACAAAGGAGATGACAGCGACTCGAGCCCGTGGATTGGCCGTACTTCCATTCGACTCCAAGGCTGCCACGTGCGCCGAGTGCCATCAGCGGGTAGTGCGGACGCGTCTCGTTTGCGCGTCCAGCTGCTGGTGCCGGACACTTCCACGAACGATGCACAGCCTTCGTTTGGCATGTACGTGTTCGACGTGCTTGAGAGCGAGGGCGAAGCCGAACGAGATGAGTGGCTGCGTGCGATCGATCGCGTGTGTGTATCCCACCTGTACACGTTGGAGACAAAGCTTCGCGACGCGACGTACCTGCTGCAGTTCCGCGACATCCTTGCCCACGAGTTCCCCGTGTGCGTGCCGTTGACGTGGCTCCGCAACCGACTGGAACGCATGCCGTCATCCCTCTCACCACAGCAACAAGCAACCTTCCAGTACCAGCAGCTCCAGCGTCGCTCGAGCCGCAACCTCTCGATGGTACAGATCGTCAAGGACTTGGAACGGGATCGCATCCTCGTGGACCACAAACTCCTCATCTCGTGCCATCGTCAGCCGCACCTCGATTCCTCGACCAGCACGGCGGCCGTGACGACGCTGAGTGATGGTACAACCGTTGTGGAGCACGACAGTGTCGCTGAGATCATGAAGTACTTGGTATCGAAGGCGATGGCGTTCGCGAAGCGCACGACGTGGCACAGCAAGCACGGGAGTCCTTCTGGCTCAGACGCGACGTCACCTTCGAGTCGACTGAACCGATTCACAGAATCGCGAGCGATTGCATTCGTCGAGCGTGTGCTACGCGGTGGATCACGCACCCAGAGCGGTGGAGACATCTACGACGCCATCAGCTTCTTCTGTCAGCAGCGCAACCTCTCTGTGTGCCCCATGTCCCATGATGCACACCCGGTGCAGCTGAATGTAGTGGATGACGAGGCCGACGACGGTGAGTTCCACATCGAAATCCACGTCTCGATGCAGTTCAAAGTTGTCGAAATGGCGCCGGCCAGCGACGCGATGCTGAACGCGACAACACCACGCGAGTGGGCCGTGCTGGAGGGCAAGCTGACCCGAGAGTTCACGCTCGGCAAGCTCAGTGAACCAGGATCAGTCACCGTCACGTATCTCCCAGACGCGACGAGCTCGTTAGAGGACCTGCACATTGATCATCATGGTCACAACACTCCGAGCCAATGAACGGGTACTGACCGTTCCATTTTGAGTCTTTGACATCCTCTCTCCGCCCTAGAATAATTGAGGGAAGAGGCTTGTGCTGCCGTCCAGAAACTGGGGCTTGATGTTGTCTGCAGGACGAAGCGAGGGCGCGGCAATAGCCGCTCGGCAGAGAGGACACGATCGTTCACGGTCGAACCATTCCATCACACACTCTTCGCAAAACATGTGCGAGCACGAGAGCTTGACGGGCACCTGCATCGGTTCGTAGCAGATCGAGCAGTCTGGGCAACCGTTCTCAACGAGCTCGGCACGAGTGACGTAGGTAGCGTGCTCCAGGCCGAGCGTCACGAAGGAGAGAGTGAGCTTGAAGAGCTGTCGGCCTTGGTTACCGAGGACCAGGCCCTACACAGAGAGATCGTCAGGTGATGTCCCATCCAACTCGACAGTGTAGAGCGAACGTACAAATTCTCACCTTTCCAAAGATGTAAACGAAAGTAAACACATCCGCTATGAACTTGGACGAGCACAGCTGGTAGTACGTGCACCATGGTACCCCGGCAAGCAGCGAGCGAAAAAAGATCGAAGCCAACTCGATGATAGCATACAGCTTTCGCTAGCACCACGCGTACAAACTACGTGAGTGAACTTGTCATCAGGTAGGTGGTGAAATACCGAACGCAGTTTTACCTTGCGGCGATGGAACGATACCATGGAATGAGACGACTTGCGCCGTCGACCACGCTCTGCGTCGTCATTATCGAGATCTGGCGCGACCCCCGACACACTGATTCGTCGTCGACGGCCACACAGGATCGCCTCGGAATTGACCGCTGCCACGACCGCTTTCAGCGCAAGACTCCACAGTCGGACAATAAAATCTGCGACACCATCAGAGTGAGCTCAGGAGTGGCCACGCATCCACCAAGACACACACACACCATTCACCAGCACGAGCCAGAGTACTTCAAGAATGGCCGCCCCGTCGGCGACTTCGATCTTGCGCAGCAAATGGCGTAACGGGTTGATTTCACCGTCCAGCATCGAGATGACCACCGTGTCCACCACGCTCATGGCGATGATGCCCCATAGTTGCACGCGACTGGCGTTCTCCTTGAGCGCGACTTGCGTGCGCAGGCGTTGGTCGAGCCCCGCGATCGCCACCGAGCCGATCACGAGCGTCGCGATTGCCACCGCGTGCTGGACCGCAAAGTACACCAGGAAGAGCGCGATGAATGGCAACGAGTGATGCGCGCGACGGAACAGCGTGCGGAAGTCATCGAACATGGACGTGTCGTCGCGTGGCGGTTCATCGTCGTCGCTGCTGGTCAAGGACGAACTCGCTGGCGATGACGCGCGGCTGGGCGGGCTGTGGGCAGTAGGTTCGCCTGCCACTGCGAGTGCCAGAGTGTTGGTGGTGGCTGGCGTGGCCGTCGTGTCGATGGATAAATCCACTCGCCGGGAGGGAGCGTCAGTAGGAGGGCCTTGGATGACACGAAAGATCACGGGCGGTGGGCCAGCGGTGGCTTCTGTGTGGTTCAACCGCGTGGGCTCGGTCGAGTTCAAGATCACGTTGATCGTGCGCTGGGAAAGAGTCGAGTCCCCTCGTACCACGCTGGCGCGTTGCGCCTGAAGCCACTGCGCTAACTGAGATGAGGTGGAGCGGAGAATGTGGGCGTTGGATGCATCTGTGGGTGGTTGCGTGGGAGGGGAGTTGGCGTCGTCGTCGTCGGTGGTTTCCCTTGACGAAGACGAGAGAAGAGTTGCGTTTTCTGGAGCATTCTCTCGTGTGGAAGCGGTACGGGACGCAGAACCGGACACGCCATGAAGTGTCGCAGAGATGCTTGCATCTTCATTCCCACTTGGTGTCGGTAGCGCTCTCATTTTCACGCGACTGATCGTCTCCGTGAGTCGCAAGGATGGTGATGCTTTGAGGCATCAACAGCAACGACACACACTCCAGACAAGAACCAGAATGCGAAATTACACAAGTAGTCACACATTAATTTCGACTCTAGTCGTCCTTTGTAATTTTATTACGAATGTACCAAGAAATAATTGGAAGCGAATTGAATTTTGTTTTGTTCAAAACAATAATTTACGCAACGGTGGCATGTCTACATCGAGTACGCGATCACGTTGTGCGGCGAGAGCTTGCGGCGCTTGTAGAAAAGGACGTAGGCGGCATCTGTGACCACGTCTGCAGCTGCCAACTCGACCACGCGGTCGTCATCGAAGCGGAACCACATCTCATCCAGGGTCATGTCCGCACCGCGATGGGTCCGGGCACGGTCCTGGGCCGAGAAATGACGCGCACTCTCCTCGAAATCGTCGTCATACTTGCAGTAGGCAGTGTAGTGGCCGCGAGCGAGCCCGCCGACGTGGTTCGCCACCGCGTACAAGTCGTAGACGTACCCTTGATAATCGGGAGCGTCGTCACCCCCGATCCACTGGCCTAAGTCCAGTCCACGTAGCGGGAAGTCGACCATCGTACGCACCTTTTGGCGGTAGCCATTCTCCTGGTACTGGAAGCGCTTGAGCTGGATCATCACGAGGTCCGGCAGCTTCCACACGTCGCTGCGGCGCGTGCCACCTCGTGGGACCCCACACCGTTCGCAGATCCAGTGGTCCTCGAGCGTCATCTCTTCGGCCTTGAAGAGCGCGTTGAGACAGCTCGCGAGTGACATCGAGTTGCTGAGGATCGACTCGCTTGATTGTGACTGGTTGTGCTCGCGCTCGAGCGCCGCCATCTCCTCCGGGATAATATCCTTGAGCTGCTGCTCGGTCTCGGCGTAGCTTGACGTCTTCCAGTCCAACACAACCACGCTTTG
Source organism: Pythium chondricola (assembly GCA_023337575.1). Taxonomy (NCBI): domain Eukaryota; phylum Oomycota; class Peronosporomycetes; order Pythiales; family Pythiaceae; genus Pythium; species Pythium chondricola. The sequence continues at coordinate 41,249 of JAADXF010000057.1, forward strand.
CGTGGCGAAGTGCTGCAAAATTGGCGACGAATCGATCGGTAGCTGTGCACCGACCACAGCGCCGACGTCGTCGAAATCCACGACGCGAGCGTCGTACGGCACAGCAGTCGGCGCTTCGTTCCAACCATCACTAGACTGGATAAACCGGGACGCTTGCAGCAAAATAGCGCCGTGGAGTTCACGCGCTGTGCCGTTGGACGCGATCGTGACGAACATGGGCATGCCAAAGATCTCCAGTGCACCGGAGTCGTGGCGTTCGTCGCTCATGCGTGAGTAGTTGTTCGACGTCTTGGGTGGTGGAAACGCCGTGGCGCGGCGATGGACCACCTGCACTTCAAACACCTCGACGGTGCTGGTCGTCCGTGTTTGCACTGGCAGAATGGTCTGTTCAGCCCAGTCGTCCACGGTGAACCACTTGTCCCACTTGGAGCTGAAGGCATCAAAGTGTACCAAGGCTCGTGAGACCTTGGGCTTTCGATTTGCTTCGTCCTTGTTGGGTGCATTTGTCGTAGAGACCGAGACCACCGAGCCTGGGTGCCAGTCGCCGTGGTAGCCGAGGCCATCGACACGTGCACCCACGCACAAGTCGTTAAAGTCCTTGACCACGATCCCTGGAGAAGCGCGAGGTGTCACTGGAGCAGCCGCGGCGATGGATTGACTCATCGAGTCTGGGACAGTCGGAATATCTTCAAGACTCCACGCACGCTCGTAGGCGAAGAGATCACGGAACGATGCGACGGATTCCAGCGCCTCCGAGTCGTCAAAGATGCGCTTGATACGGTTGCGTCGCACCTCAACAACCACAAACCGGCGAGCGGCGAGTCCGTGTTGTGCAGCGACATCCTGGCACAGATCTGCGATCTTGCTGGCCCGCGGCAGCCAGAAACCCTGGCGAATAGGTGTCGAGAGGTCTGGCATTGAGAAGCCTTCTGGACTCCGCACTTGAAACACGATCTTGACGTCGATGCGGATGAACTTTGGCTCTGGGATCGGCACACTAAGGAACACAAAAGGGTCGAACGCAGCCTTGCGCTCGTCGCACGAAGCACACACCGTCTCGCTTCGCATCTGGCCATGGAACAGGTCGACGACGATCGACGAGTTGACACGCGCGTGAGTCTCCCACGCTGCCGAGCCGAGAATGTTGTCACCAACTAAAGAGCTTGTAGAGGAGCCGCCGTCTTGAAGGTGGTGGCGGCTATCGTCCACGTCATTCAGGTTGTTGTCTCTTCCATAGAGCGGCAGACACATCAGACCACCACTGGCTTTGCCGACACCACCGCGCTTGCGGTTCAGGTCTTCATGTAGCGAGTCGAGCAGCGACACGATAAATTCATGGGCATCATGCTGACTCGACTCTTGAAACTGGGTGCGGTGGCGAGCAAATTCATCTCGGAATGACACGGGTGCAAAGCACGACTGCTGGTCTTTCAACTCGCTCCACAGTGCCTCCATGAGCTTACCGTACGCGATCGCGACTTTGCCCTTGGTGCCAAGGGGGTTCACCTTGTTGATGTCGCTGAGAAAGCGCTGGGAGAGGAAGTACTCGCGGAGAATCGGCGAGTGGCCGACACACTGCAGTGCGCAGTTGAGGAAGCACGTGTTGCCCATGTTGAGCAGCCCGGTCGCTCGAACACCACCGCCATCGCCACCACTGATACTGCTGCTGTTGCTGCTGCCTCCTTGGTCTCCTTCAATCAGCCGTGGTGTCGGTCGCTTCTTGTTGAATTTGAGAGCGCCGCTAAAGTTGACGAAGAAGCCCGCGTTGGTCATGAGCCCCGCTTGGCCACCGGTGTACAGCTCGCCCACCTGCTCGTCCACGATATCCTTCGGCCGATCATTGGGTCCTGATGCGTGGACGTCAGTATCGTCCACGTGGTCCAGCGGCTGTGCGTTCCAATTCGACGACGAAATCGCACACTCAATGCCAGGGTCACGACAGATAAAATCGTTCCCTGTCGGCTGGAACAGCGAGAAGACGAGTCGGTCGTCGGCGTACAACTGGCGCTTGGCACTCGTCGCTGGCATGGCTTTAAAGTCGATGATCAGGTCGTCGCCCGACTGGAGACGCACGTCCTGCAGCGACGAGCGTGGCGCATGCAGACTGCACTCGATGCGTCGCCACACGTCGTATCGCGAGCGCCGCATCCAGAACGATACGCTCTGGATGTTGACACCCGGTGCGAGGCCGAGACGGTGGAGCAAGTCCTTGAGCTTGGTGTGTGGCGAGACCATCAGTCGGCGTGCCAGCAGCAGCGAGGTCTGGATTGAATCCGTCCGCATCAACCGAAGGTGGAGCACCAGCGGATACAAATGCACGTGCAGGCGGTCGTTGACGGCCACGAACTCGTCGGTGTTGGTGGTCTGGCCATCGTCGTCTTGGTTGCCTTGTGGCTGGCGCATGACGATCTTTCGTGGCAGCTCCGGGCCACCGTCGTACAAAACCTGGAGTTTGTGCCACACCTCTGCTGGTAGGACCACGAAGTCGCTGGTCATGCAAAGTCCAGGCTTGAGTGTACCGTCGATCTCCGACACGGTGAGCGTTGTGTTGGTGATGGGACCAACAATGAGGCCATCGTTGGTGGTTTGGTTGTCGTCGCTTTGTCCGCGTTGGTGGTTGGCGCCAGTCTGAGTTTGCACGTGGTTGACACATCGATTCCACCACGCCGCGTCGACAACGAACGCTGCGTCGCCCTCTCGCCACTCATTTCGCTGATACTTCGACAGGATTTCCTTCTCATTCAGCAGCGGCGCCAGCACGTCGAATGGCCGCATCAGCAGCTCAATCACGTGGGGGAAAAGCGCCACCAGTCGCTCGTAAAACGCGTCAAAACGGACCGCGTTCTGTCCACACAGAAGCTCCGCACACAGCGTCTTGGGCGTCGCCGTGAACGTGTCCGTGGGCAGTCGGAAATAAGTGGCGATGGCCTGTGCTGTCGTGTCCAGCAACTCGAGGCCGTGGCTCGTCATCTTGTGCTCGTGCTTGTCCATGAACCACTCGAAGATGACGCCAACGCGGTCGTCGACGTCTGCGGTCTTCGGGGCGGCGCAGCGCGCGACCGACTCGCAGAGTTCGGTGAACTCAATTTTACCCGACAAATTACGGTCGAAGACGTTAAAAATGCGCTTAATCGCAGCGCGTGGCACCAATTCCAGGCAGGGAAATAGCTTGACAAACACTCTGCGTTTCACCCGCAGGCGGTGGTCGATGGCGTGCTGGAAGAAGCGCTTGCGCCACTCCGGGTAGTCGAGCTGGAGCTCCTTCTTGAGTCGTTGGCGTTTGTCCACGGATTGGCGGAGTGATGGTGACTGTGTGTCGGCGCCAACGATATGCTTGCCGACCTCCGAGGCAGCGTCCACGACCGACTGCAGCAAGTGGCGCTGTCGTGAAAGAAACGGGTGTGGGAGTTGGCAGTGGAGCGCCAACTCGTCGTCGTCGCGCTGCAGCGCACGCTCCACGAGCAGTTGCAGCAGCAGTAGCTCGGCGTGGGAGAAGGAATCAAGGCGCTGGAGGCGGCGCGCATTTGCATGGTCTGGATAGGCGTCAAGCCCAACGGCCGGTGAGGAAGAGAGCAGTCGCTGGAGACGGCGCGCTGTCGTCGACCGAGATTGGCTGTGCGTGAGGCTGATGCTGCTCGATAATTTTCGAATGCCTGGTGGGTTCCCCGTCGCGGACTTCAACACGAGTTCTGGTGCTTCTTTTTCGATCGAAGGGGCAGCGGCAGGAGACGCGCTTTCGAGCGGTGCGGGCGGCGACGAGACCGCTGGGTCCTCGACTGTCGGTAGCGCGATGGTCGCAGCGCTAGCATCGTCCGGCGTCATCGAGACGAGCGTGTGAGTATGAGACCTTCGTCGCGCTTCGCCGAGTTGGTTCCTGTGCCCGTCGATGTTGTGACTTCGTTGTTTGTTGGAAGCTTGGAAAGTTGGTGAAAAGTTGGTGTAACGTTACCAGCAGACGAGGCTGTATACCGAGGACACAAGGTTTTCGAACTGCAATCGAACAACTTCTAAAATGATAATGTTTAAAACTGATACATTCATTATAAAAACAAATAATAATATGATAGTGATTCTGATGTAGAAATGGATGCGTGTGATGGTAGAGAACTCCAGAATGATGGTTCTGAAGTAATCCCGGCAATTCACTCAATTCAGTGGGTTTGCTCTTTTCCGGAAATATGCGGCAATAATGGAAAGTTACGTGATATTTTACCTCCATCGGCGCCCTTCGCCCCCTAGGCTCACATCTCGTAGAGAAAATCGGACGGGATGCTTCGCCTCGTGGCGTTGACGGACTGCGATCTGGAGAGCTGGTCCTCCAAGCTGGTCACTTGCCGTTGGCTGAGCGAGAGTTTGTTGCGGTATGAGTCCCGCTCGGCTCGAAGTCGCGCGACCAACGCGTCGGTCTCAGCCTTTTGCTGCAACGCACACGAACACCACGATACACAGGGTCAAGATCCAGCGCACACGGTTGACTACCAGGGCGCCATACGCCGCAACCTGCGACGCGGGGCTCCACTGCATACTCACTTTGGTGTGGCTGGTGGGTGAGATGGAGCTGACGGCGAGCTTCTTCAGCTCGTCTTGCTGTTTCTGGAGTGAGCTGTTTGCCTCCCTGAGGCGCTGAACGTCACGTCGATGCTGTTCCTCATGTTCTTCCATCTCCTTCTACACGACACCAAACCACGACGAGGGCGTTAGTCTATGACTTGAGACATCCATACACAGCAAAAGAAGCACAGCCAAGGAAGAGACGAACCTGCAGCTCGCGGTTGGACTTGGTGGCGGCGGCATAGAGCTCGGTCGTCAAGTTCAGCGTCTGCACCAGTTGCTGGTACGACATGTCATCAATCTTGCTTGCGGTTCCGGCAGTGATCGGCGCCACCGGTGTGGACTGTGCACGTGACCGTGGATCCGTAGGCAGGAAGTCCTCGTCGGGCGAGCCGACAATCGACGATGTGCGATGCCGATCCAATTGCTGTTCGAGTTCTTGCACTCGATGCAATGCTGTGATGAGCTGAGTGTCTCCGTCTTCCTCTGGCTTCTTCGTTGGGTTCTCCACGCGGGAACGAAGATCTTCCAGTTCTTTCTCTTGAGTGGCGACTTGGTGTTCGTATCGCTTCACAGACGTAGCCAAGGTGGACTCGATCTCACGGTACTCTTGCTGGAGCTTCTCCACAAGTTGACGGTGCTCCGCCTCGGTCTCCTCGACGCAGGCCTTGGCGTCTTGCAAATCCTGCTGGCTCTTTGTCAAAGACTCCTTCAACTCCTCATTGTCGCGGCTGATGCGGTGATAACCGGTGCGAAGCCCATTCATTTCGGCGTCCACTTCATCCTGTTTCGAAGCCGCGTGTCGGAATTGCTCGAGCTGGGACTCGGCATACTTTGCGGCTTCCGTTGCTGTCTCCAACTCGTCTTGAACTGCAATGAGGTTGCTTTTGAGGTTCTGAATCTTGGCTTGATACTTCTCCATCTTGCCGTCGAGTTTAATCGCCACATTCTGGATACGCCGGATCTCACGCTCGGTGCTAAACACGTCCACTTCTTCGATATCGACTGGCAGATCTGCCTCGGACGAAACGCTTTCGCTGTCATCGTCGGCCAATGACATGCCCGATACAGACTGATCTTCAGTGAAGTTGGAGACAGATCCAGTGCTGTCACGTTTGGCTTGGAGCGAAGCACCGAGGTCGCTAACGAGAGTGCGGTATGCTTCAAGCAACTCCGCATCCCGTTGGCGCTGTTCCAGCATGGCATGAAGTTCAGCGGTACTGACACTCGCATTCTCGAACGCAGGTTGTTGCTGCTCTGAAGCTGCTCCCATGTTGAAACGCTGGTTCTCGTCCATGCTCTTCCACTCAATCCACTCTGCGACTTCCATCCGGAGCAGCCCGTTCTCAGCGACGAGCTCGGCGTTTTGCGATGCTTGCTCGCTTAGCTCCAACTCGAGGTCTGCGTTGTTGTTGGTTGTGTTGGTCGTGTTTGACGAGGTGGAGCGCGCGTCATCATCTTGGTTCTCATCACGCTTGATTCGGATCTTGGGTTTCCTGAGCATTGAAGGGGCTCGGGAAATGTTCGGCTGCGGCGGCTGAGGAACCCGCGGTCGTGGGTTACTCAAAGCACTCGAACCCGAAAAAGTCGCCAGCTTCTGTTCTTCGAAGCGGCAGATCATTCTGTACAGCAGCATCTCTAGCCTCTGACAACGAAGCTCCAGCACTTGGACATCTTCTTCCATACCACGATGCTCTGGCCCTGCTGCGCCTGACGCCTTCAGGAGTCTCTCCATCATCTCGAGAGCTGGTTCCCATTTGTTCACACGTGGCGGTGGAGGCTGCGGGATGTAGCCGTAGGGCAGGTACTGATGCTCTGCGTGGTCCTGCCTCGTGGTTGGCACAGCTTTCAATGGCTGCGCGTTTGCCGAGGCCTTCTTCATAGATGCAATTTCGTGGCGCAACCTCTCGATCTCGTCCTTGAGTAGTGGAATGATTGCATCCGAGTCTTCATTCTGGATCGCCTTGTTTTTGATGAACTTGGCGCGTTGGGCGAACTTGAGAGTCGACAACGTCTCGCTAAAGTACTTTTCCTCGCCTGAAATGGTACCGATGATGGTCGTAATTGAGTTACCACCCAGCGAATCTCGCAAGAGGAACGTGAGCTTGGAGTCTCGATAGTGTACGTGACGCTTGAGGCCGTTGGAGACGTCCACGAGTGCCATGATCACGTTGCCAAGAGCGGATAGCGACTTGTTGATCTGAGCTGCTTCCTTTAGTCGCTGTCCAGCTGCCTTCGTCTGTCTCTGCTTCTCGGAGCCGGCGAGATCGACCAGATGCAGGTTCGATCGGCGAGTGATGAGCACGCCTCGGTCAGTGTGATGGGTTTGCACGAGACGAATCGTAAACACCGCGTGAGAGCGCGAGCTCTCTCTGTTCATGTCGGTGGATGCCATGCGGCGATTACGCGACCCGACCTGAAGCCATTCGATGGCTTCTGCTGCTGACTTGATCGGAATCTGACGGAGTTGGTCTACGTATACCTCCTTCTTGATCGAATCTTCACGAAGACTCTTGGGCTGTGCAGATGCCGCTCCAAGCTCCAACAGATCGAAGATCTTCTCGTTGTAGATCTCCAGATACGAGCACGACAGTGTGTACTCGAGATCATTCGACTCATCCGCGACAAAATCCTCCAATCGACGAATCAAATGGTCGAAAATGCGCGGCATCAAACCGCGGAGAGGCGACACTTTGAGTTCGTGAGCATCGTACTGCCCTCCACTGCCAGCATCCCCACCACCCAGCATTGTGAATGTCTTGCCGGAGCCTGTCTGGCCGTATGCGAAAATGCAGCCGTTGAATCCGTTCAGGGTGTTCTCCACTGCCATGAGGCCGGCGTCTTGAAAAATGTCTTCCTGGTTGCACTCGTCGCCGAACACGCGATCAAACATGAATCGCTTCTCCTGCATGGAGCCTGGGCCGATGAACACGCCAGCGCCATCCGGCGTCACATCCAGGCACGACCGAGTAGCTGATCCATACTGGTTGTTGTTGTCGTCTTTGTACTGATCATCGTCGCCACTACTGCCAGGTGGACGTGGTGGACGGATGCGAAGCACGACTCGAATGTTGTCCGTCTTGGTGGATGGAAGTCCCATAGCGGAATCCAGCCCGGGCATTTGAAGAGGAAATGATCCAGTGGACCGCGACGGAAGAGCACTTGTGGTCACTGCACGCTGTAATGGCGCAGGGCGAGCCATGCTGTTGCCGTTTTTGTAGCCGTCATCGATACTGGATACTTCATCTGCGTCATCGTCGTTCTGTGGTTGGTTTCCTTGGCTGGTTCTTGACATGCCAGATGAAGTACGCATACGCAGACCGCTTCTATTCGCCCCTTCTGCTTGTTGTAGCAATGTCCGCGACGCCGCGCGTGGTGTGCGACCGATTGCCGATGGAATCCCCGAGCCAGACGATGATGATCCAGTCGCGGACGCTGGCGCCGGCGGACGCGCGGGACTGATATGCACACTCGGTGCCTTTAAGCCCCCGAGCTTGCGCGGTGGCGTCATGCGAGACGCCATGGTCTTGTTAGCGCGTCGGCGGTCCAATCTCGTTCAATCGGAACCTTCACTCTCTTTTTTACTCTGCGTAATGCGACGACAGCCGTGTCCACAGCCAGATGTCGTCCCACTGCTGGTACTGTGTTGAGAGCAGCGTATCCACCTTGGAGAAGCACTGTTTGACCGCAGTCGTAGCCCACGGCGGCGCGCAGCGGATGCAGAGAGGTGCAGGAGGAGGTCGCGACGCTGCTGCTCGTTGCAGTCAGTCAGTCAGCTTGTCACTCCAGTTTCCAACGTTAAGTCCAATGGGCAACGAGGAAATGTGATTGACTTGAAGAATGCATGCAGAAAGGGACCGGAATCGTACCAGCCGAGATAGCAGTTAAGAACATACTGACACACACTCTGCAGGTGTCAGTTTTTTTCGATGGATTGATCAGATCAGCAGCACTGGCACATGACGTGGAAGAAATGGAGGGGACGTGTGCGGGGTATGTCCAGGACCGCTGCATGGGCCGAGAACTCGAGGCATGTAAGAATGACTGGGATACGATAGGTTTCTGTATTCTACTTTAAAGCAAACGGAGAGGCTTGGGATCCAGCAGTCGACTTCCATCGCTCGCCAACACTAACGCCAACATACCGGCAAAGTGTCAATGCAATCGTGTCAGACCCACCACAACCCACTCCGTAAACTGAATCAACGGTGTGCAGGCGAAGCATCTTCCGAGGATGCCACGGGAGCCAACAGACGACACCTGCTCGATGGAACCAACCAACTCTCTTCATCGATTTAGAGGAACTGAGCCATCCAGCGGAAACCGTCGGCATAACCCATTCGGCGCACAACCGAGCACATGTACAGCTCGATCGGGCGGTTGGTCGCGTCACGGTCACCGCGGGCCTCCTTTCCGTACGTCTCGTACAGGCCGAGCGCGCTGCGGAGCTCATCCTCGGAAGCAGCACGTGGCACATCGATCTTATTGCCGAGCACAAGGAATGGAACGTTCGCCAGCTCGTCGTAGCCGAGTAGCGTGTCCAACTCGCGCTTGGATTCTGGGAAACGCTCACGGTCCAGCGCATCGACGACGAACACGACACCATCAACGGTCGCAAAGTAATCTCTCCACAGGCGACGCGCGGTCTCATGACCGCCCAAGTCGAACGTGCGGAGACGGAGCTTGCCAATGATCAGCTCCTCCGAGTCTAGAGAAAAATAAACCATCAGATGCTGTTCCGGTGGAGTCGCGGTGCATCAATCAGACTTACTCGGGTGGAGGGTTGGCTCGTGGACGGCCACGCGGTCATCCTTCAGCATGTGCAGCAGGGTGGTCTTGCCAGCGTTATCGAGGCCAAGGAACAGGATCTTGGCGTTCTTGTGGTACAGGCCTGAATAAATAACCACCATCAGCATGCTGACAAACATTCTCCCCCACCGTCTCGCACAAATGCATGGTTCATCCCCAGTCGAGGTCGTCGTCGACATAGAACTCGGAGTCATGCGCGCTGCACGGACAGTGGAGGGCATCGGCGCTTATTCACGTACCAAGGTAGCCGAGGACACCATAGAACCAGTCGAAGATGAACATCTTGACGCGAAAGAGTGCTTCTTCTTCCCTGCGCGCACGATCTAAAAGTGGCTTTGGTTTCGACCTTGCCTAATGTGCGATGGAGAACAGAAGGAAGGGGCGAGCAGTCAAAGAAACGAGGAGAGGGGGGAGTGAAAATTACCGCAGGAACGTAAACTTCGGGGCCGAAAAGATGCAGCATGTGACACAGATTGCTGAAATATTACCGAGTGTGTCCAACTCATCCACGAAATCGAGTGTGATTGGCTGAAATACAGTCGATTTTCGTCGAACCCATCAGTTGATGCAATGTTCTGGAAGCGGTCGGCGACCGGGTCGCAGCATTTTAATGCTGTCAATGGAGCTCTCCGACCTAGCTACATAGTAGCCATTCTCGACACGTCAGAGTGCGTGGTGCTCGATACGAATGGACAGATGTCATGATTGTAATCGTGGTGCACGAGGTGTGAGCATGTAGAAGATGTACGAGGAGGGATGTTCCATTTTATTCGTGACGGTCAGGTTGGTTACACTGGAATATGTGTACCCTCCTAAGCGTAACCAATCGTAACCGAGTTCAGCAACGCACCTCATCAACGTCAAAATGCGGCGCGGCGTCGGAATCGGCGCAGTGCGCAAGAAGCAGGAGCATGCCAAGCAGTTCAATGAGATGGGTGGGCAGATCGCCGAGTCCCAAATGACGCACATCACATCGCAGCTTGAGCTCTTCCGCACCAATCTGCAGCAGTTCGCGATCAAGTACAAGAACAACATCAAGAAGGACCCCGACTTCCGCAAGAAGTTCCAGATCATGTGCTCCAAGATCGGCGTCGACCCGCTAGCATCGCGCAAGGGTTTCTGGTCGGAGCTACTTGATGTCGGCGACTTTTACTACGAGCTGGGCGTGCAGATCATTGAAGTCTGCATCTTGACGAGGTAGGTTTGCAGTGCATGCTGCGGTCGTGTTCGTCGGTGTTCACACCTCTCATCTTGTCACTGGATGCAGACCGAAGAATGGCGGTCTCATTGGCATGAGTGATCTGCTACGATTGCTTGCCAAGAAGCGAAGCCCGGGCATGCAGGTTGGTGCATGTACCTCTGAAACCTAGCTCCTTTCATCCATGGTGGTCACATCTCGGTGCTGTACTCACTGCAGCAAATTTCGGATGACGACGTCAAGAGATCAGTCAAGAAGCTCAGCATTCTTGGTGAAGGTTTCCAGCTCATCGAGATGGAAGCGCGAACGATGGTACTGTGATTATCATCACTGTGTGAATGCTCTTCATTCATTCAAGTCAGCTCACCAAGCACTCTGCATGATCTAGATTGTTACCGTGCCAATCGTGCTGAGTCCTGATCATGCAACGATCATCGCACTCGCACAGAAAACTGGCGGCATGGTCAACATCAGCATTCTCGCGCGAGAGCTTGGCTGGGACAAGAAGCGCAGCATCCTCGCGTTGAACGTACTGCTGCGCGAAGGCATGACGTGGTTGGACGACCAGGTGAGCTCGCTTACATACTTCCCATACTTCCGTTAGCGTCGTGGATGTCTAGAGCTCACGCTGATCGTGTTGCTGTTGCGTTCCTGTCCACAGCAATCCGAGCTGTCGTACTATTTCCCTAGTATCACGCTGTCTGGGACATATTCGTAATTATTGCAGAGTCCATTTTGTGTAGTTCATCGTGGAGAGCAAAACAAAATGGGACGCACCAAGTTCCACTGCGCGTACTGCGATAAGTCGTTTGATGACTCGCAGGATGCGCGCAAGCGCCATATGAGGGGGCGCCATCACCGCGCCAACGTCAAGAGCTGGTATGCACGCTTTGCCGGTACGAGTGACCTCTGGAGAACCACACAATTACGCAATCACTATAGTGAGATGATAACCTCCATGTGCACCAAGATGCGAAGAGCGCAGACCCATTGAAACCGCCAACACAAACACAGGAATCAACTCGGGCGCAATCGAACCCTTGGCAGCACCTCCCACCGTCCATGTATCCAGCACCAGCAGCAGCATTCCGTGATCGACGACGCTTGGCCAATTGGGGATAATCACGAATACGAAATGCAACTCTCAAACATACCAATCGCATCGGCATGGGCTTTCATAATAAGTTGAATCTACGACTATCCTCTTGTGCCAACAGCAAGACCTGACGCTTCGACGTGTGTGTGTGTGTGTTTGTTTCTCCATCTAAATCGACCAAGGAAGGCCTTGGACCAATCGCGCTGTTGCCGCATTTATCTGCCGTGCATCCACGGATGCTGCGCGATCTGGTTGACGGTGAGACGACGCGACGGGTCATCCACGACCAAGATGCGCGATAACAGATCGCGCACACTGCGCGAGACGTGGAACATGCCCCACGAATCCAGCATATCGCTCATGCCGCCCTTGGCGATCATTTGGAAGCGCGGATCCGCATCGTCGGGGCGCTCAAACGGCGGTGCACCGGTCACCATGATGAAAAGCATCACGCCCGTCGACCAAATATCCGCAGAGAAGCCATTGAACGGCACTTGGTTCCGGTAAATCTACGCAGGATTGATGCTACATCAGCCAGGATACGCGCATACCTCCACAGTCAATGCATTCGTACCTCGGGCGGCATGTAGAAGATCTTGCCGACCGCGCCTGCTGGTGGGAGCGAGTACGTCATGCCTCCTGCATCCACGGGGATGCCAATCGCCAAGCCAAAATCGATGATCTACAGAGAGTGCCCATTTCAGAGTGAGTATACTCGGTTCGAGGGAACGCGGCTGTGCTTCTCTCACTCACCTTCGAGATGTTGCCGTCGAGCAGCACGTTCTCCAGCGACATATCGCGGTGGCAAATGAATCGGCTTTGCATATACGACAGGCCCGCGAGAACTTGGGAGAACCAGTGGCGGCACTGCGATTCTTCCATCGCGCCTCCGCTCTCCACGACCGAAAACAGCTCGCCGCCATTACAGAATGGAAGCACAGAGTAGATGTAGTCGGCGTCGTGCAAGCACTCGATCTATCGCACACAGCATGCACAGTCATTAGACATGACCAAGTAAATAAGGAATATCAACCACGGTGCACAACGTACCAGCGTGAGCACATTTTCGTGGCCAGGCGAAGACAGGTACTGCTGCGTCGCCAGCTCGACCATCGGGTTCTCCTGCAGATTGCCCTCTTCGATAATCGCTTTGCTCATAATCTTGATCGCGACCTCGAGATTCGTGCGCACAAACGTGCCGTTGGGTGTCACCTGCAATCGCACGGCATGCTTGACCTTGCCGTAGATGCACTTGCGTAGCGTGCGCACGAACTCGTAGACGTGTCCCGAACCGGAGAACAAGCACAGCAGAACGCCCACGCCTTCCACGTGACACCGGCGCAGCTCGGCGTTCATAAAGTGCACTTCCTGTGGGATCGGCGAGCAGAGTCCATTGTGGTCGAACTGCTCCGAGCCCGTGCGGAACACGTCGTCGGACGGGTTGATCCCGAGCGCGCGCAGTTGCTTCTGCAGATCTTCAGGGCACTCCTGCATTGTTCTCGGTGTTGTGGCTGGTACTTTTGTGTCGACGAATGCCGAGAAGAGCGATCCCCCGTGTTCGTATGCTGTACTCTCGGATCCAAATGGCTGTGAGCTGGTCCGTCACCCCGACAATCCAAAGCAGAGCAACGACAAGACCTCCGTGATCACCCGTGCAGCTGCTGCGTACAAGTGGACACGCGACGATAGAGCTGCTGGATGCGGCTTGAAGAGCGAGAGAGAACGAGTGCGAGCGAGAGACCACACGCGCGCTTGGTCGCCCACCTGTGAGTAATGAATGACCGACGACGGCAAAACTGCGCGCCGCCAGCCCAAAAAAACCGTTCCCAGATGGGGTTTGTCTGATACCTCATGGGTCGGGTACAGAATGTCAGGCCGCCCAGGCTCAGTTGTATTTTAACCCGCCCATGGTGCCATTTTCCTATCTAAACGCCTTGCAACTTGACGAACCCGGGCTCAAAGCAGTATCAGGTTCTGATATGGGCCATAAACCCGTACAGCATGCATGAACGCCAAAGGTCATGACGGATTTGGCATTCCAAAGGATCGCGATGGATCGTTTGGCCACTTCGTTGAGTGAACCGAACGGCCACCTTGACTGACTGACTGGCGGTTGTGCTCTTCGCAAATGAAGCAGACCCGAGCGCGTCTGCTTAACAAGGCGCCTCTGTCGCTCCTGGCACTAGCTGCGGCGGTGATCCCTCCAGTCCAAGGCGAGTGCTGGTTGCGAAGCGATGGCACCGAGATATGCACTCACGAAGCTATGGGCTGGATGGTCGTGTGGTGGATTTGGCTGGTGGTGTTGGTCATTGCGGGCACAGCCATCGGCTACTGCGACTGCCGGAGCAAGAGACCACGCAGTGACAAGGACCACGATCTGGATGTTGGATTCGTCGAGCCGCTCCTCGACCATGATCAGATTTCAACCGGCGAAGAAGCCAAGATGATGCTCACGGTGAAGAAGAAGCCTATATATAGGTATCTAGACTGAGTGGACAACGACAAGAGGCGGGCTGGCGTCGTGCATACACGCGGCGTGCGACGTTGCTGCTGGGATCGTGCTTTGAGTAAACAATGGACTATGTTATCACTCGATCATCGTTTCTAACTCTTCTCTTCTTCTTCGACGGAAACATTCGGATCGGCGTAGCTCAGCTCGGAGTATGGATCTTCGGCTGCTTTGGATGGGCCTTCGATAGCGTACTGTACGTTGGTGTCTGGATAGGACGCGATTGTCTCGCCTACGATACGCTGGCGCTTGGCCGCCGGCATCTGGTACTGTTCTGGGTAGTTGAATGCAGCATCCTCGGTGCTCACACCCTTGGCCATGACCATGGCGACGATGGCATCGCGATCTGAGCGCTCCGCGGCTTGCTTTGCGACTGGGTTTGGATCATCGAACGCCCAGCGAAGGTTGAGCACTTCGCCGCTCTCCAAGGCTTGGTTCGCCATCGCCTCTTTGGCAAACTCGGCGCTGACGCGGTGGCGGTAGCGAACGAATGCGATCGAGAGGCGATGGATCACGTTCGCATTCTCCACTTCACCCCACTCGCCAAAGTGCTTTTCGATGATCTGCTCAAGCTCCTTGGACTTGGTCTCACCCGTCTTCAATCCACCGATATACAGTGTGCGCGAGTTACGCGTGAAGTTGCCCGTACCATTCATGTCATCACGATCCGTGGCATGGCGCTCGCGACCAAAGCAGTCGTGCATCATTCCGATACGCGTCTCGTCCGCCATTGTGGGCAGGCGGTGGTAGTAGCTGCACTCCTCGCCACGCGCACACATGCCGCGGGCAAAGTGGACACAAAAGTACCGGTTTGCCTTGCTAACCACGTCGGCTTTCGTCTTGCCGGCGTCCAGGTCGAGATCACAGCGCGTCGTCGCAGCTTCACGTCCTCGCTCGTTGCTCCAGTGGTCGCCAATGTACTTGTCGTACCAGATATTGTACTCGTATGCTCCCTCCAAGCGTGTGTTGTTTGTGGGCATCTGATCGAGTTGCTTTCGCGCTGGTCGCAGCATGTACTTCTTGTTCATCTCCTCGTACTTGTTGGCGTTCTCGACGCCAGCGCGGCCGCGACCAAACCAACCGGTTGCTACAACATTGATAGTGGTACTGTTAGACGAC